>JAZHYW010003046.1:0-163931 GCA_037355805.1 Ixodes ricinus
AACAATGAAAATGTAAAATCCTTCACCTCGTTAATAAAGTATTTAGAACAGTAAGACTATCTGTACAGTTTTCTTAATACCACTATCGCATTAACACTACCACCGTCACTAAAAAGCTTTGCCTACGGCAAATACATTTCTTTCAACTTCGGGGATTGTGACTTACTGCCAGCAACTGTGCCGTTTAGAACGTTTCTTGTATTGTAACACTCTGAGCTGATGACATAATAAGATTTGTTAAACCCAATCCCGCAAATAAAAAAATAAAAATATTGTAGACATTAGTGATGCTGTCCTTTAGTATTTTTGTCGGCAAAAAATATATTTAATTTTTCTATCTTCAGTTAAGTTGTGACGCAACATCGTAGCTGCTTCTTTGACTCAAAGCAAGGTCCACCTGATAAATTATTTAGTCGGTTTCTCGTCGAGAACGCTCTGAAAAGCTAGCGTATTTTTTATTAAGGCTAGATTATTGCCAATTATTTATCACCCAAAGCATCATTACAGACTTGGCAACCAATTAAGCGCGATTGATTGGAAAGCAATTGGAAGTTCAGGACAGGAAATCTTTTGAGAAAAGCAGGTCAAAACCAGACACTCACATGCTTGCCTGTCATACGTTCTTCGGTTATAAGCTAGCTTTCGTCTCATAAATGTCTATTTCATCACACTAAAAATGATATTGTTTTGTTTATGAACATATTTAAAAGAAAATCTATGTGTGGTTAGTTTAAGACGTTTTTTTATGGTATAATTTTTAAGCATAGATTTCCGTATTTTCGGTAAATACCTAAACACCCATCGGTTTCGGTGGAGGGGGGTGGGTAATACCAGCCCCCCCAACTCGATACAACATCTGGCCGTGCCTACCTCACGTACTGCCAGCTGTCCTCCAAAGATTCACAAGTACGTTACCGGAGCACTTACAAACCATCCTGCAGGAACACATAAACTTTTAACGCCATACTCCACGTTACCATGAGATGGGTGCCTGGCCACAGAGGCATCGACGGAAATGAAGAGGCAAACGAGCTCGCCCGAGGAAATAGACTACCGGGCCCTACAATTCCTTGGCCATCCACGTACGACGCCTACGAACATGGAAAAGAACTACACTCGGAAAGAACCGATCTACTCCAACAACTCCGAAAGGAAAGCACCCCTTACCAGCGCCCCTCCAAGGTTCTCACTAGACAAACAATGTCACTACAAGGAGGGCACAGACAGGAACACTTAACACAGAGCACCACAAACATTACTTAAATGGTTTACCTGGGACACTTAAAGGCACAAACTGCGGTGCATATCCAAACAACAGGCACACCTTCTGGGAATGATCGGTAACAAAGGACACTACACTAAGACACCTCACCCACTTATCCCAACCCCTTAGACCAGTGGTTCTCAAATGTTGGTTCGCGAAGGCATTGTAGGTGTCCGCGAAGCCCAGCGTAATGAAGATGCCCGGCAGTAAAAGTCGTATTTCTTACAGATTGAGAAGAAACGTTTGAATTTCCGGGCGAGTTTTCTCGTGTATTTAGGACCATGTCAAATCTACTTCACACTAGCACGTAGTTATATTCATCTGTTAAATTACTATCATAATTAACCTATACTTTCCCTTCCCCTCACCACGAACGCGGTCCTGAATAATCTCCGTCGGTCCACCAAGGGTCCGCGAAACATCAATGGCTGAGAACCACTGTCTTAGACCATCCACTCTGAGGAGTGGGTTACCCCTGAGGGACACAGAGTACACCGGGTGGACCTCACTGATGAAACTTATATGCGAAGTCCTCGAGGAAGAGGATTGAATGGCGATGCATTGGACGAGAGGCTTTAACGTATAAAGTTTTGTCTCTCTCTCTCTCTCGCTCTCTTATTAAACATGTTTTGTTTCTGTTGTTTCTTCTTACTAAATACTGGGTTGTATCGTTTGACACGCGTGGAAATTCAGCAAAGCGATTAGTATTAACTTCGCAGGCTTTCATAACCTTAGCGATGTTGTTTGTAGAACCACTGGTTCCACATATTTTTATATCGCAATATCCATAGCTTTCACAAAACAAAAAATGCTAATTAGAGCAGGTGGTTGATTTAAAAATTAACCCGAAGGACGGCCACTTTTTGATCGACTAATCAATTGATAACTCTTTTAATGAGGTTTTTCTCCGGTCATATTGCATGAAAAATGTGAAAACTACATATTGGTTACTGTCATAAATGGCATAAATCGCGTTGGGAATTATGACCACGGGAAGCCTTTTGAATTAAAATCATATAAGTTATAATTTAGACAGTAAAATCACCATCGAAGAAAATTACAGGCGTGGGTAAGTGGTTTGCCGTGCGAACATCTGTCCTCAAATAAATATAAACGTCAGAATATGAAATCAGGCATTTTGTACATTTTTCCTGACTTTCTCCTGCACAAAATGCAATTAAACGGCTAGAAAAAAAAAACACAATTAAAGCATTATTTGAATATTCTGAATGGTTAATCGATTAACTTTCGAGTCCCGGTATGCGTAAGGTTAGGGAGGAGAGTGATGGGAAAAAGTCTCGCGAAAGTCGCTAGCCCTCATCAGCAAATAAAGTGTCGCTGCAGCCGATGCGGTCTGTGTCGTGGTGCCTGTTGCTTGATGGAGTGGCACGCTCTGCTACGTTTGAATAGAAGATGATTTAACATCTCGACATCTGCGGACATCCACGAAAAAATTGAAGCGGGTAGACCCGCACTATATCAGGAAGATAGTCTTCTAAGACGCACGCTGCTGTATTGCTCGGTTACACTCGTTTATTCCACTCGCGGGATGTACGTATTAGAACAGTTTGTTTCAAATGTCTCAGTAGTCCTGCCAACTAACAGTTTGCAGATCATAACTAGAATAGGTGTTCTGTCCTCACCTTAACACAGTAGAATTGTTCCGACTTTGAAAAACGTATCCCCACCATGCCACAGTAAAGGAAGCAAACCTTGGCTGCAGCAGAACTTCTTGCTATCAGAAGCATAGCGATAGCACGGTAATATCCAAGACAGCACTAACATTTCTCAAGAAGAAATATTTATATTACCGCTAAAGCTAAAAGTTACGCAGAAAGATGCATAGAATCCTGAACCAAGAGTACCAATATTATAGTATAAGTATCCGGGTTGGAATAACTTAGTGAGTTGAGCGCGTTGATAGGAAATTAAACGATATAAATGCATAAATGGGAGCGACACAGACATCACTCGTCTTTGTCGTCCCTTTTATGTATTCTTTCGTTACTGTGGGATAACATGTTTTGTTGAATTTCCACGCTGGTGAACCGACACATCTCTTTTTAAAATATTTATTACGAATAATGCAGTTCACTCGGAAACAGGCATCCCGCGTTGTGATACATGCTTCTCAATATCTGCCTGGAGCAGACGACGCGTCCACGCTAAGACTATCATAAATTTTGGCCGAACGCTGGTAACACGATTCGATCTTCACCGAAGCGCCGAACAGCACCATTCTCTGCTAAAATTGCTTTTCTCGACTGATAACATGCGACAGAAGAGTCGTTCGATTTACCGACAGTCCCTGCTACCAGTGCAAAAAAGTGTACGGCAGTGTACTTCCGGTGTGTGGATTGAGATACGACCGGAAGTAGACTGCCCTACACTTTTCTGCACCGGTGCAGGAGGTGCAGGTAAAATCGAACGAAGCTATTAACGCAAGAATCTACAGCGTCTTGAGCGCGAACGCAGAGAGCCTATGGGTATGGTGCCTGGAACGCGTCTCCGAGTGGTGTGTTTACCGTGGCCAAAAAAGTGGTCCCTCGATTTCCGCCTGATGACGTCATACAAGTGTCATGCTGTCACCGGTCGCGATCCTGGCGGCGTCCCAACAGTTGTGGTAGATATGGCAGACGCCTGGTCTGCTGCAGATCGCTCTCCACTGTGACAGTCCACGGAAGCTACAGCAGCCGGAAGTTGGGACGCCTGGGACGCCGTGACGACAGCGACACTCGCGTTCGCTCGTGCTTTTCGCCAGCATTTCTACGGCCAACCGCCAGGATCGCGACAGTCAACAGCATGACACTCCGGCTTGTGTGACGTCATTTGTTGCCACTTCGGGACCACTTTTGATGTGTGGGCGGCATAGGACGCTAAACACACCAGTCGGAGACGCGATCCAGGCACCATACTATGGGGCAGCCATGGTTCTATCCCCGCTTCGATGATGATGATGATGGCGCGACAGTAGTGCCACCTCTAGGTTGATCTCGAGGCCAATAGCGAACACTTCTCCGCATGCTCCGCGGGGAGTCAACTACAAATTCGTTTGGCACCGTTAATTTGGCTATTAGAATATTTTCTGGTCGTAAGTTTATTTATTGCTATTTTTTATGAGGCTGTTTAATTTTGTTTTCTCTTTACTTATGTTTTTTAAGAAGGCCCAGAGTTTCCGTCATTGTTTTCTGAAGAGTTTCTTGGCCCAACATTGGCTGTCAACCTCAGTACTGCAGTGAACATTACAATGTTTACATTACTTGCGTCCTGTTACTTGTCGTATTGAGAAAGGCGTGTTAATTACGTCTGCCTTTAAGAAAGCCCGGAATGGCCGCCATCGTTTGGCTAAGAGTTTCTGGGCCCAACATTTTCTGTCAATTTGAGTACTGCAGTGAAGTGAAAATTAAAACGCTTATATTACTTACGTCATGTTACTTGTAGTATTAAGAAAGGTGACATGATGGAGCACATAATGAGTTGTCTCATTCTTATAAATCATGGTAGCATTCACGCAACTCGTGGTGTTTTCACCCGTCGGGTTAGTATTGAAGTTTCTGTACAGTCATTATGAAACTTTCATTGCTTGTAACAAACTAGTAAAAAAGAAAATACAAACTTTCTATTAATGTTAGTTCCTTAAGGTAAGGACAGGTATTCTAGTCGTCCTACTCTGCTCTTAGTGTTTGATAGGATTGGACATATTAAAAATATCTAAAACCTTAGCAACGTATCTGGACCGAGTGTTCTGATTGATAACGTGTCTGGTTGGTAACGCTATATTGCAGTAAACTCGGGAGCAATATTAAATCAGGTGCAGGTAACACGTTTAATTAAAAATTATAATATTTTCAAAGGCACCAATTCCTTAGAAAAAAGCAAAGCATCCCTGTTTTTTGTTTTTTGAAGGTTGAGAGGCGGCTGTCAGGCAAGCGCAACCTAACGCACTATAAACAAATATCTGGGTCGGCCGCACGAACCCTATGACAAAAGGAAATGAGAATACTGATAAATTGGGGAATGTAAACAACCCTCAGTTTCTAGTTTTCTCAAATGAACACCGCGTGAGAGAATGAAGGATAAGTCCAGGAAGCTGGACTGGCCAAGCTCTGCTCGGTCCAGTTTCTTCGACTCCACTTTTGTGCTTTTCGCTCTGTTTTTATTCGAGAGGAATCACCAACGAACCCCAAGACTGTACTCTACCGCAGTTCTTGTTTTCCCTCTCCGTATAAATTGCCCGAAGCCGCGTTTAAATGAATGGGACTTAAGCGTAACGGTTCCAATTTTCCTCGAAATGTAAGGCGACCTGTCACCGTTGTACAAGGATGCACGCAGAGTCTTGCGTGAACGTAGCGCCATTCCAAGTCATATTTGAATGTTAAGGTTGCGTTTCCGTCACCAGCCTCGGCGTGAGCCGCATGTTGTGTTGTGTGGTGTTTCGCGTGCCGAGGTTTGTGCCAGCATTCTACCACACTGAGGTACTCTGCAAAAATTTACGATACGCAAAAAACTTAAAAACCAAAGGAGGATAAAAGACCGAAAGGAGGCATCTTCCCCCTTGTTTAAATCCTGACCATAAAGAAAGTAATAAAATGATTGGGATCACGTGTTCACGTCACATGCGAGTTGCGTGATTGGTAGTAGAGTTTTCTCATAGCATGGCGCTCGCTTGGGATTTTCCCAAAATGTAAAACTGTGGGGCAAATTTGAGGTGCCTGATTGGCCCTTTTCAAGACGTCACAAACGCGCCACCTACGGCAATGGCTCACGCGGCGGCGATTTCCTGTTTTACTCCCGCAATTCCCCTGGTTTGCGCGGTAGAAAGAGAAGGGGAGGGAGTGGCAAGGCTTAGGTAAACAGCCGCAATTGTTTCACGGGTAAAGGCATGCCGCTTCGGAGGTTTTTCTTTTTTACGGCGCTTTTGTAACTGGTTGAACTTCGTGTTTGCTTCTACGCACAATTATTGTCGCGGGCCGACGCTTTTGATTTCGCAACCAAAACAGTTGTTTACCACCAATACCGAAAGTAATACTGTGGTTGTCGTCCTCGACTGTCGCCATGGTACGTCCCGTCAAAGCTGTTCGGTTTGAACAAGCCCTGTTATCTCAAACATCGAGCACGAAAGGTCACGGTCGTCTGCTGCTTCCGAAAGAGCGGGATGTTCGTATATAGGCCAATCAGCCAGGGCCCCTAACTTTGCCCTGTTTTTTTACTCCATGAGGAAGTCACAATACGCCTGCGGGTACGGGTACCACAGAACGAGCAGCCAAGCCTTCCTCCCATTCTCGGGAAGGAATTGCGCGCAAGCACCAAGGACTGCTCTGCGCCGCGGTTATGCTTTCAGCGGTTCACCAGCTCCCGGAAGAAATATAGCAGTGCAGGGACGACCGCATTTCCGTAATCAACCACTTTACAAAATGCGATGCAGCCTCTGTTTACATGGGTTGTATGAATGCTCGCTTTACGTCTCGATGCACTTCCGTAAAGCGGTTAGAGTGCGATGCGCTCTCCTAGAATATTACGCCGTTTACCCAAGCCCAGCCAAGCAAGACGTTGGCTGTTACTTGTTTGTCACTTCCTTCCCGTTTTCAGTTTTCTTAACTTTGTCTCATGCCTACCATCATGTTCAACTTTCAACAGCTCGCCGGCACTTTAACCATTTTTTCGCACTGAAGGCATTGGCTGGATTTGATACAGTTAATTCGCATTCACGTAAACGCGGCTCTTGTGTTGTAATACATGAAAAACAATGTCTGTAATTACACCTCAAGAAAGCTAGTGCAAATCTTTAAAAAAATATTTATGTCGGCCTTGTTTTGTAAAGAAGCTTGTAGGAACTGAATGAATATTGTGCACATTATGCTCCGACATAAGAACTGCAAAAGAGCCTCCGCACCGATTTCCCAGGGAGAAAAAGAGTCATGAGGTAACTCAATGTAAGTTTACAGTTTTTTTAGTCAAGAGAAAATGAAGAAGATTCATCAGCACAGTTCTTAAATATTACGGTATAAAAAACAGCGCTCTGAATAATGCCCCCAGATGCCTTGGGTCATTTAGCAGTGAAAACGGAGCTTTTGTTTGTCTTGGGGTGGAACCTTTTTTTCAGTTACTCTGTTTCAACAAGAACATTGAAATATTCACTAAAAATAACTTACTCTCCAAGCGTCTTGATATTTCTCAAGTTCAGGATTTGTTTCGGAATAGTTGAAGACAGGCCCAGACAATGACGTTGTCGAAGTTGTCTCTTCTATTTCCTCATGTGTACTTGATGCATCCTCTGTATCGTCTGCTGATATCCCCCCGATATCAATAAGCACAGCGCGAGCACCAAAACCGACAACATGCTGTTGCCTCTTTCAGCTGAATCGCTTTTTCGATACGACTTAAATAGACACGACTAAAATGCGATGTCATAGAGGCAGGGAGCCCCATCAGGCCACTCCCAGATCAAAACTGTAAACAGCTGCTTCGTCAATTGTTACTTCCCACGTGTTCTATGCCGTTGCCGACAGCAAAGCAAGTTGTAAATACGAAAAATAAGACTCAGCTCGTTGTTTTTAATTATTTTGCTGTTTATGCGAAGAGAATAGTCGCGATGGAAAATGTTCAGTTCCAAGCAAAATATCCATCATATCTGACTTTACGTGGAACTACAATAAAGCGGCTATAGACGTTTGCAAGCAGCCGCGCTTCGAGAATTAGTCTGACCACCATGGATGAAAAACACGTTGTGTGGGAGCCGAGTCTGGAAAACCATAGGTACGCCTCAGCGGTGCTTGACTATCAGACGATCTACACACACCAGCAGCAAGATGGCGGCGCCCGGAGGCCGTACTTCTAAACGTCTATAGAAGCCAGTCGTGCAAAGTAGCATGGATGTCGAAATGTATAATTTCGAGAAATAGGAGAAAATAGTTTACTTCAAAGTTAACAATATTTTATGCAATGTAATGTTTGTCTCCTAAAGTCAATTCCTCTTTAAATTTGTAGCCACTTATATGTTACGAAGCACCGTTTTTAAAACGCCAAATCGGTGAAAAGGATACGCCACTTATTCTGCTCAGCGTATTGTTTCGTTTTTCTGCGTTCTTATCGGCTAAAGCTGCACTCTGATTGACCGCGAAGTGAAAATGAGATGCACAATGATCGCCACACCCCATGTTTCTTAACTCATCAGTGACAATATACGGACATCTTTGTTACAGACATTCGCAAGAAATTATATTTTGAGGAACCCCCGGCTTGCTAAGAATTTGAAGAAATAACTCAAAATGTGGACACCGATAAAAAAAATAGGTGTTTTCAAATATTTGTTATTCAAACAAGAAAACATTTTTTTTATTATGCGACAAGATTGTTGGCAACGTAAACGACACTATCCAAACGAAAGGTTACTGAAAAATTTGCGAAGTTTCAGATCTTTCATCGCGTAATATATTATTAGGTGACGGTTTATGTGCACCTTGTGTAAACTCACACCCTGTGTAATAATAATATTTTATAGGATGACAGGTTCCTGTACACCTTCTGTAACACACACCCGTAATGGCCGATTCACACGACGGACTGATCCGCGGACGGATTGATCACGTGACGACATGTCCGCGGATCGTCCGTCTCCCAAGCGCATCCACACGAGGGACACGACGAGCAGACGACAGCGAGGACGGACCGAACCTGTTCGCCACCCCACAGTGCCGCGAAACTCCAACATCGCACTGTGGCACCGTTGTCCAAGAGAGAAATCGACGTTTGCTACCGCGATAATAAATCGTACGCCGCTGTTACGTACAGATCGAGACAAAACACCGTGATAGGCTTCGCGCGAAGCGCCACAAGCTTTACTGACCCAAAGCATGAGAGCGACACAGGCATGGTCCTGCTCGAGAAGGGTTCCGCGTAGAAGCGACGAAGTTCTGGGCTCGCGGAGGGGCGTTCGAAGATGCCTTCACGCACTCCGCGCTCGTGCACAACACTCAAGTACACCACAGCCACAAGAGAGGTCTTGCTCGGTGAAATGCTGATTGACGACGTGCAAGAATTATCGCGGCGTGCTAGACGAGTTTTGACGGGAGCTTCTTGACGCGGACCCGGAGGAGTACAGGAACCTGCGTCGCGTCAGCCAGACAAGTTTCTGCAGTTTCTTTCACACGTGAAACCAAGAAACGCGCGACAAAATGAACCAGCGAACGCACAACACACAACGATGCGCCATTTTTGTTTTCATCGCCCAGAAACAAAACAAAAAAGAGAAAACAATGTACCGTTGCCAGACTAAACGCTTTTCAAGTCGATCTCCCGCTAAAAGTCCGCGAGTGAAAAAGGCGCTCGACTTTATCAGTCCGCGCGTCCGCGGACGAGGCGCGGATCGCAGGAATCGGTGACGTGACGGTCACGTGGTACACGGTCCGCGGACGAAAATCGCGATTCGGTCCGTCGTGTGATTCGGCTATAAAGGACGAGCTTTAGACGAGTGCTCCCTCACTGTTGTATCGGAACACGCATTCTCAGTTACTAAACAGGACACCCAGCACGAAGCAGACGCAGTACTAATGCACAATCTCTCTCCCGCTCGCCTCAGACGCACGGCACAGACGTGTCGTGCTTCTATTATGCGGCCAATTTAATTTGCTATGCTTGGTTGCGGAGAGGGTTCCAACGCGCTACATACGCGACACTTTTGTGATCTCCGGGTTCATCAGCATGCTCTAAACAAGTTTAAATTTTATCAGAAGAAGATTTTTTCACGAGCAGTTCTTAATGAGAAACTTTACATCGGTTCTGCGTCTGTAGTGGCTGAGGCCTTGTACTCTTAGTGCTCTTGGATTCTAAGGCGCCTTTTTTTTGCCTGAAGTAATCGCGAGAGGAGGAGGTTTATGGCACCCTTAACCAACACCACCTAGATGAACCCAAAGCCTCAACGCTCCGAGCACTGATGCTGATTACGTCACGAAGACAGTAAGATCTTCCGAGACACTGGAGCCAAGACATGTCTCGCAATCGCATGACCATCGCGGCTGCATGGAAAAGCTCTCTAGTCATTCTCCGTTTCGCTGGCTGGGGTCAACGTCCGACGTTGACCTTAGCCAGTGCAAACGTCGATTGCGGCGTATTAACTATTGTTGATGTTCTCGCGGAGCAGAGAGCACCAACGAGGTTACATTTGTTGCTCTCGCTGTGTCTTTCATGCCATAACGCCCGCTTCGTGAATTACGCGGACAGGTGCGCTGTTTCTGGATTATGTGATTGTGCGTGCTACTGGCACAGTCTGCGAGCTATCGGTGTCTGCGACGTCTTTGCGCGTCTCCCAGGAATATTGTGATGTGACTATAGTAGTATCGACATGCCGAAACGTGCAGTGTGGCACGCTACAGCGTAAGCTACAAATCAACAACAAAAGTGAATTCGTTTTCGTTTCGACTTCGTCTGAGACGAAGAGTTGCGGAAGGGTTCGAATACATGGCATACCACGGGAGGATCACCTTCTGTCGAAGCACACAAAAGTGCGCCTCATTTTTGCGATTTGTAGGTTTCCTCGGAATGCAATTCACATAGCAGTGCAGACTGTGCAGTCCAGGCCGGTGTATGGTTGAACAACAACGTAGTAATAGGTGCAGTCGCCGCATATTTTATCACACATGTCAAGTAAGTGCTATCAAAAAAAATTATTTAGGTGCGCGAGCGTCGATCCATGGACGGCAACACATTTCGAGAGGCTTTATATATCGACAATGCCACCGGGCTTGGTCACAGCCACTTTGACACATTTCCGCCTTTGTGAGGACGTAATCCCATCGAAGTCCCCGATAATAATCTCTCGAGAAGGGGAACAAAAGGACAAAGGACAAGCACAAATCTCCAAACACCAGGACCAGGCGATTTTTTTCAATCGCCCACCACTCGCCCTGTTATGTTTGGAGATTTGTGTTGGTCCGTTTTCTTCTTTGTTCCCCGTCTCCAGGAATATTATCGTTATCCTTGTTCAGCTCACTTGCACCTTTGCATTAATTGCCTTAACATCATGCCCTTAATACGCAGGCCGTTCACAATATTTTTTTTGTTTTTTGTTTTAGGCGTGTGGTGGTTGTTAAAACCCGTTTGCTCTACTGACGTCTAACTCCTGGTTGGCTCGGTTGGTAGAGCGCTCCACTGGAAATTGAAAGGTCCCTGGTTCGATGCAAGGACCAAGCGGATTTTTTCAGTTGCGCACCAGTCACGTGTTGTGTTTGGAGATTTGTATTTGTACTTTGTCCCCTTTGTTCTCCTTATCCAGGGATATCAATCGTTATTCTTATCCGGCGCGCTTGCAGCTTTGCATTCATTTCCTTAACGAGAAGCTCCTCGACTGTCCATTTTGCTTATCCAGAGGAGGCACCGCAAGGGATAGCCAGAGTCGAAACGACATCGCCACATCCAACTACGTTGTGGTTGAACAACTGTAAAAAGAAATCGCACTTCTTAGAAATTCCGAACCAGCGCCAGCTTGTCCCCAACCTGACATTGGAACTGCTAGCCAACGAGGAGTCTTCCGACTTCAACGCGTGTGAGGACTGACACACGAGTGAGCTGGTGCTGAAGTATCTGTTGTGTTACAGCACAAATATTGTGCTGCAGAACTTTCGTTGTTGAATGAACAACAGTCTTTTTGAAGCGAAGGACAAATCTAAGAAACGAAAAGCCAAAACACTGTGAAGCAGAACATCTGCTTCAGGATCAATTTTAGTTTGAGCCTAATCATATCTAGTGTTTGTACACATATAATGCTTGCATATAGTGAAATGCGGAGAATTAGATAATGCACAAATTCTTACATATAGCTTGTCCGCATTTATATATATTGCATGTACATTATCATATACATGAGTTTTTTTGTATATAACCATATATATATTTTTGCGACCAGCATGTCTTCCGTAAGACATGGCATGTTTCTGCGAATACTTAAATAAAAACCAGTCACTCTTAATTAGCATTAAAAGGGCAAAAACACACAAATCTTTTTCGCGACGGAAAATTCACGCGCTTATCTCTACATTTCGCGCTATACGGCTGCCACCTACCTTCGCCAACGCTCCCACTCTAGCGACGTCACGGAGGGAGTGCTGAAGCCTCGTGTTTATCTAGGTGCAGGTGGCTTAACTCTCGGTCCTGACCTTCGTGTGAAGTCCTGACGTCATACATTCGTTGCGCTATCCCTTTGTACACAATGAGTAACCCCGTAAAGGCGTGAGTTCGCGTGGGAGCTACGGCTTGTTCGGAACCAGCGAAGCACCATGTGTGCAGGACTTTGTATCACTCGGCGCCGACAGTATTCTGCGTCTATACTCCGGTTCACTTGAAGTCCGACGGTAACCAATGCTACATTTCGATCATGAAAAGTGCATATGTCGCGCTACTCATCGCCTTTGTACGTTGCCTACCACCGACGAAGCCAATCACGCATAATGAGGGCGCCTTGATCAAGCGCACATTTCTTGCACGAGTTGTGCAGCCGCTACAACTAACCCACAAAGAGGAGCGCGCCGTGACGATGCCCTTTTTACACTGCCTCATTGGCTCCTCGGATCTTAGTGCAAGCTGTAAACGAATTTATGGCATAATTACGTTGGATTGAGGTAAGTATATACTCCGTTCACCTTTAAGCTCGCGTTGCGGTGGAATCTACGTGCACGTTGAACTGGCCACGCGTCGATTTTTGGCCACGTGATCACGCCACCGTCCTGTTAGCGGCGTGTGCGAGAAATACAGAGGGCGCTTCTCTAGCAATCATCATAATCATCGTATGTGACGACACGCGTAGGACGGACTGGGACAGACCGCGCGGATCTTGGATCCCTCGGCTCCTCAGCTCGCTTTCATGCTCTGTTTAGGTAATGCACAGCAAAGCCTGTTTCACGCGTTGTGTTTATTTGGTGTATTCGATATTTGTAGAATGACATTCTACAGTCTAAAAAAGCCCGTGCGTATACTTTCCCACGCAGTACTCGGAGAGCACATCACTGTAACTTACGGAGGCATCTCGGGAATGGCGATGCCGAAACATATGAATAGACCAAAAACGCAGTCTGAGTTGTAAATTGAGGAATGGAAGACGTCACGCTTGCGATGCCTTGAATAGACTAAGTACAATATCCATCGCTTTGCCCCACTAAAATATCCACCACGGCGACACGCGCATTATTTTGTATTATGATTCGGACTAAATAAAGCCGAGAAAAGGATAGCTCATAACATTGAAGATAGCAAAGCGAAATTGGAGAACTCTGGCGTGTGTACAACACTTTTGTGAAAGCCTCATTTTTGCAATTTTGGTTTTCCTCGGAATGCAATGCACATGCACATTGCATTCCGGGGAAACCCACAAATCGCAAAAATGAGGCGCACAGTCTGCACTGCTGTGCACTGCAGTGCAGTCTGTGCAGTCAAGACCAGGTGTATGGTTGAACGACAACGTAGTAATAGGTGTAGTCGCCTCATATTTTATCACACATGTTAAGTAGGTGCTATCTATACAAAACAAAATTATCTAGGTGTGCGAGCGTCATTTCATGGACGACGACATATTTCGATAGGCTTCATATATGGACAATGCTACCGGGTTCTTGGTCACAGCCACTTTGACACATTTCCGCCTTTGTAAGGACGTAATCCCATCGAAGTCCCCCGATAATTATCCCTGGAGAATGGGAACAAAGGGGACAAAGAGACAAGCACAAATCTCCAAACACCAGGACCAGGCGAATTTTTTCAATCGAGCACCAGCCGCCTTGTTATGTTTGGAGATTTGTGTTGGTCACTTTTTCTTCTTTGTTCCCCGTCTCCAGGGTTTATTATCCTTATCCTTGTTCAGCTCACTTGACCCTTTGCATTAATTGCCTTAACATCATACCCTTAATACACAGGCCATTCACATTTTCTTTTTGGGTTTTAGGCTTGTGGTGGTTGTTAAAGCCCGTTTGCTCTACTGACGTCTAACTCCTGGTTGCTCAGTTGGTAGAGCGCTCCACTGGAAATGGAAAGGTCCCTGGTTCGATACAAGGACCAAGCAGACTTTTTTTCAGTCGCGCACCAGTCACGTGCTGTGTTTGGAGATTTGTATTTGTCCTTTGTCCCCCTTGTTCCCCTTATCCAGGGATAATAATCGTTATTCTTATCCAGCTCGCTTGCACCTTCGCATTAATTTACTTTACAAGACGCTCCACGACTGTCCAATTTGCTTATCCAGAGGAGGCAGCGCAAGGGATAGGCAGAGTCGAAACGACATCGTCACATCCGACTACGTTGTGGTTGAACAACTGTAAAAGAAATCGCACTTCTTAGAAATTCCGAACCAGCACCAGCTTGTCACGAACATGACATCGGAACTGCTAGCCAACGAAGAGTCTTTCGACTTCAACGCGTGTGAGGACTGACACACGAGCGAGCTGGTGCTGAAGTATCTGTTGTGTTATAGCACAAATATTGTGCTGCAGAACTTTTGTTGTAGAATAAACAACAGTCTTTTTGAAGCGAAGGACAAATCTAAGAAACGAAAAGCCAAAACACTGTGAAGCAGGACATCTGCTTCAAGATCAATTTTAGTTTGAGCGTAATCATATTTAGTGTTTGTACACATATAATGCTTGCATATAAAGTAATGTAGAGAATTGTATAATGCACACATTCTTACATATAGATTGTCCACATTTATATATATTGCTTGTACATTATCTTATACATGTTTTTTTTTGTATGTAACCATATATATATATATCTACGACCAAAGCAAGTCTTCCGTAAGACATCGCATCTATTTATGAGAATGCTTTGTTTATCTTGTGTGCCTAACTTCTCACGGCTTAAATAAAAACCAGTCACTCTTAATTAGTGGTAAAAAGGCAAAAACAAACAAATCTTTTTGTGATGAAACATTCACGCGCTGATCCCTCCATTTTGCGCTATACGGCTGCCACCTGCCTTCCGCCAACGCTCCCACCCTAGCGACGTCACGGAGGGAGTGCTGGGGCCTCGTGTTTATCTAAGTGCTGTTGCCTTAACTCTGTCCATTGACCTTCGTGTGAAGTCCTGACGTCATACATCCGTTGCGCTATCCCTTTGTACATAATGAGTAATCCCGTAAAGGCGTGAGTTCGCGTGGGGAGCCACGCCTTGTTCGGAACCAGCGGCGCACCATGTGTGCCGGACTTTGAATCACTCGGCGCCGACAGTCTTCTGCGGTCTAAACTCCGTTTCACTTGAAGTCCGACGGTAGCCAATGCTACATTTCGATCATGAAAAGTCCATAGTCACGCTACTCATCCTTTGTACGTTGGCTACCACCGACGAAACCAATCACGCACAATGAGGACGCCATGATTCCCTCGCACGTTATTTGCATGATTTGTGCAGCCGCTTACAGCTAACCACAAAGAGGAGCGCGCCGTGACGATGCCCTTTTTACACTGCCTCATTGGCTCCGTCGGATTTTAGCGCAAGCTGTAATCGAATTTAGGCATAATTATGTTGGATTGAGTGTAAATGTATACTCCGTTCACGTTTAAGCTCACATTGCGGTGGAATCTACGTGCACGTTGAACCGGCCACGAGTCGATCTTTGGCCACGTGATCACGTTCACGTCCTATTAGCGGCGTGTGCGAAATACAGAGGTAGCTTCTATAGCAATCATCATAATAATCGTATGTGACGACACGCGTAGGGCGGACTGGGACAGACCGCGCGGATCTTGGATCCCTCTGCTCGTCAGCTCGCTTCATGCTCTGCTTCGCTAACGCGCGGCAAAGCCTGTTTCACGCGTTGTGTTTATTTGGTGTATTGATATTTGTAGTATGACATTCTATATTCTAAGAAAAAGCCCGTGCGTACACTTTCGCACGCCATACTCGGAGAGCCCATCACTGCAACTTACGGAGGCATCTCAGCGAATGGCGATACCGAAACATATGTATAGACCGAAAAACGCAGTCTGAGTTGTGAGATTGAGGAATGCAAGACGTCACGCTAGCATTGCTCAATGGAATGAAGTATAATTTCCATCGCTTTACCCCAATAAATATCCACCAAGGCGAATATGCTATATCTTGTATTATGATTCGGACAAAATAAAGCCGAGAAAGGGATGTCTCTATAACATTGAAGATAGCAAAAGCGAAATTCGAGAACCTCTGGCGTGTATATAACACTTTCGTGAAAGCGATTCCGTGATCCCTATTCTTTCCAGTGCGTACTGCGAGCACTTTTGTCTTATTAGTTTCATGTCGATTTCTCTTCTTTTTTTAGTTTTATAGACCAATTAAAAACATTTCCTCAAAATAACCGGCAGGAAGAAGCAATGGCTGGCTTCGGGAGTTGTTTCAATTGAATCCGTGCTTATCCACCCGATCGACGCGAAACATGATAGACCTACTCGCGATCGAAGTCTTGAATCTAGTATGTCAGTGGCACTTCAGCGTCCCCAATAAATGAGGTACACACCGGCAATGAATTACTACCTTTTGTGTGTCTAATTTTGCGATCACGAATTCGCATAATGCGTAATACGCTTCTCAGCGAGCGATTTTAAATTTGTAAAAGATCAATTGCAAAATTTGTATATAGTACCGACACGTGGCGCGGCTCTGTTAACCAACACAGCCGGAAGGCCGCGCATGCGCCGAAGCTATTTGGGCAGAAGCGGCCAGGATCTCCGTGTTTTCGCCATTGCGTTGTGTGGCGCGCGCTCGTTGTTTACGTTGTAGAGACGATTCTAGCTTTATTTGTGCGTCGTATTTCCCGTCAACATATGTCGTATGTTATGTCCGACTATTTCAGCTCGCTACCCGAGCCTGAATGGCAGCGGTATCGAGACAAACTGTGCGTGGAGGGCGTTGCCTTAGAGACTATCTGTTCGCCGTAAACAAGGCCTGCTCGAGCTCCGACGTGAGGTTGCTGCCACCGACGTCGATGGCTCACGTCGTCGTTTATTTAGTTTTTCCCCAAGCCAGCTCATGGCCGACACTGTGCAGGCGCACATGTCTCTTGAGGCCTACGATTACTTCCAGCCGCTTTCCGCCCTGCCGGCGGGATGAGCTCAGGGGATCAGCAGAGTGTGGGCCTGCGGAAGAGTATTTATTAATTGATTAAATACATACAGCGTCCTTAGAGTCAAGGTATGATATTTTCTTACCCTCATGATCACGAAGGCACGACAAGCGGTAACGCGTTCTCCGTTCTGCCGCCGGTTTCCTTCCGCTTGGTAGCACGGGTGTAGCGAGCGGCGTTACTGAACAAAAGTAACGAAATACGTTACTCCTTACTTGCAAATCAAAGGACCACGTTACCGTCACCTATAAAAAGTAACGCATGTTACTTTTGCATTACCTTTTTTACATAAAGTAACGGTAACAATGTCTTTTGCGTTTTTTTCGTTTTTTTTTGGCAACAGCGTTTTGTGACATTGGGAGAAAGGGCATGGGCGTTGGGGTTTTCCTGAAGTGGGACGTTTTGCATGGGACGTTTTGCATTATTGCACTACATCGCATATGTAGTGCAATAATTAATGACTTAGCGCCTGCACTTCGTTTTAGCTCAAGTCCAGACTCATCCATAGGTACGAGCAAATGGGACGAATCAAGCAGTGTTAGAAGACCGATTCACTAGGCATTTTCGATTGATTATTAGATGCAGCGCGATGATAGAACACGTAAAGAAACACGACGAATACCGTGATGGCGCGCTTTTGACGCTCTCTGAATGGTGGCATCAGCTCGCAGCGTCGGCTGCTTCTGGGCTGAAGGTAAAACAAAGGATGAAAGCACGAAACAAAATTACATCTTTCAGGTCTTGGGAAGAATATGCAACGAGTAACGTAACTACGTTACGCGTTATTCGAAATAAGCAACGTAAGTACATTCCCTGTTACTGTATCAAAAAAATTAACGATTATGCTACTACGTTAAAAATAAAAGTAACGCGTTCCGTGTAACGCGTTGCCGCCAACACTGGTAGCGAGTCACCGACGAGCGCTTGACCGGTGCTTTGTGCGCGAACACCGTGGGAACAAAATCTGGGTGGTCTGGATCAGATGACGGTTTCACTGCACGTAAGCAAGCCTCAGGGACGGAGATTGAAATGGAAGCCGCACTTGCTTTCGAGAAAGTGCTTGCCACAGAAACGGTCTTCCGCGCGAGGTGACCATTCTTTTCGATCCACGGATATTATCCACCTTCGGCGCCTTTCAGAGTCCGCCGAGAACTTGTGGAAACTCATTCCGCGACTTTTTCTGTGCCTTTCGGTGCAATTAACGGCTACACAGCTTTGCGGCATGCTGAGATGCTACAAAACTTGAAAGTATAAAACAGCGAGGACGAGGACTGGAATAGGATATCTTTCTTGAAAGATGTCCTGTTCCCGTCCTCATCCTCGCTGTTTTATACTTTCAAGTTTTGTATCTATTAACCAAACACGCTTGTTTTCAATTGTGAGATGCTGAGACGCCCATGCAAAACGTGCGCCCTTCTACCGCACACCGCCCAGCTCCGGCGCGATCGCAGCGCCGCCGCAGCTCCGTGACGTCAAGCCCGCGTGTCGGTCTATAGAACAAATTAACC
Source organism: Ixodes ricinus (assembly GCA_037355805.1). Lineage (NCBI taxonomy): Eukaryota > Metazoa > Arthropoda > Arachnida > Ixodida > Ixodidae > Ixodes > Ixodes ricinus. The sequence continues at coordinate 18,848 of JAZHYW010003046.1, forward strand.
AATCGCCTGAATTTGCCGGTCCATGTCCGACATTTAAAAATGTATGAAAATGTTTGCTTTTCTTTCGAGCATAAAAATAATAATCTTTTATTTTAATAATCTTTATTTTCCTTTTCTCATTACAAAACGAAAAATAGGTGGAAAAGAGGGCAAAAAGCTGCTACTGCAGCTTGACGAGGCCCTAGTTCCCATACACACCTTGGCGGACAAACAGCGTAAAATAAAAATACACTAGACCCAAAAAATCAAATATACACCAGCACACCACTCCAATCATTATACTTGTTTGTATAGAAAGATAACTAAAAGACATATGCCACTCAGATAGAAACAGTTTCAGAACACATGCGTGACACTACATGGTACCATATAGAAAATGGGATTGTAGTAGTATGTCCGTTAACATTCGATTTGACTTTCCAAATATACACACATCATTTGTCTTCAAGTTCATTTAGTAAAGATGGCAACACATACTTTAATAATGTAGAACCATAATTAGTACGGGGTGTTGGAAACATTCCAGGTCTCGCCATGGTGGGTAACGTATCTATGATCTAACTTAGTTAAACATGACAGTGCAGAAATTAAAAAAAGTATTGTTGTGTTATAAGGCTACATTAAATGTCATCGAAAACCCAAAACTTGTGCAGCTGTCCAATCAGAATTACACGATGTTTGAAAACAAGTTCCTTATAGAAGGATGCAAAAAAGAAACGTTTGAAACAATTCGAATAGCCCTCTTTTGTGTTAGTAGTAGTCTTGTTAAGTTATTTTCTTGTTGTTTGGCCCTAAACTAAATGACAATATACGTAGTGAGTATAAACCAAAGAGTAATATAAAAGCAATTTTACACTTGATGGAAAGACATAACGGTTTCTACAAAGGATACCCTTAGATTTACTAGCTTTTGTATGGACATATTCAACGTGCTCATTCCATGATAATGGTTCAGTGAAAAGTGCACACAGTGTTTTTACCGACTTTACCACCTCTAGTGTTGATGAGCCCAAGGTTATTTGAAACGAATAAGATATTTGTCTGCTTCGAGGTCGAAATGGCACACATTTAGTCCTTTCGGAATTTATTTTTAGTCCATTTACTTTGGTCCACAAGTCAATGTTTGAAATACCTCCAATTGCTTTCCTTTCTATATCATCTGCTGAGCCACCTTTAATAAAAATAGTCGAATCATCTGCATAAGACACAAGGTTTGGATGCGTTACGCAATTTTCAATGTCATTTATGAAGAGTTAAACAATAGTGGTCCGAGCACACTACCCATGAGGTACGGCAGTTCCAATTTTCGGAATGGTTGAAATATAGTTATTATTATTAACGAACTGCGTACGGTACTGTAGGTATGACTTAAATGGGTCTAGAGCCGTTCCAGGTATACCGTAATTTTCTAGCTTAATGAACAAAGTTTTGTTATTAATTAAATCGAACGCTAAAGAGAAGTCAATGTATACACCCATGATGAGTTCTTTATTCTCAAAACATCTTATAATTTGTTGCTCTTTTACTAACAGTGCTGATTCAGTTGAGCGATGTTTTCGGAAACCGTGCTGACTATTATAAATTATTGACAATTTTTCTAAGTAAATATAAAGTCTTTTATGAATGATTTTCTCAAGACCTTTAGAAAAAATGGTTAAAAGAGAAATAGGTCTGTAGTTTTTAAACGTATTCTTGTCCCCACCTTTAAACAAAGCGACAACCGTAGCCCACTGCATTGCTTTAGGAAAAACACCAGAAGAAAATGATATATTAAATATATACGTTAACACCGGTACACGCTATGTCGAGAGTATGCTTAATCACTTTGACTTTAAGGTCGTCTAACATCACTTTGATGTTTAGTCGCGATGTAACAAACTTCTTTGCCATGTATTCGATATAAAAGTAGCTAAGCGGCAGTTGCTGATGACCATTTGCTCTTCACTAACTGTCGGGTAAGACTTGGATAGAACCGTCCGTATCGGCAAGCTCAATGCAGCGAAAACCACCGTGGCTAAGACAAAGCATGCGGCTCCTTTACAACACAGCTGTGCGCGCCTGCACAGATACGAGTACATCAGGCCATTTACTCTGGTGATTGCAAAACCTTTCCCTGCAGCAACTGCACATATCCGAAAAAGAAAAGAAAAACACAAGAATCACAGATGATGTGAATAGCCCTGAGGCACGCCGCTCAAGCTGTAATGTGAATCTCAGGCTTTTTTTCCGACATTTTAAAGTTTTGATATACAAAAAAACCTTCGAGTCGTCGTTTTTCATTAGAAAGATTGCTAAAAAAACGCCACACATTTTGTTTTTAATAAATAAACCGTTTTAATCGGCCTACATGCGAACTAAAATAGCCACTCCGTGCTTTGACATAGGCTACGTTTACATGGATGCGATTGCAGCGCATCGTATCCGGTTAACGAATCGAATCGGTCCATGTAAACAACTCGGATCGGATCGGATCGGATCCGATCTGATCCGCAGGGACGAGGTGGTTTGAGACGGTCAATCCGAATCGAGACTCTTCATGTATACGCTAGCGGATCGAATCGAGTGCTCGAGCGAGGGATTACGGGAGCTTTGCTTTGCATGCCGCTAGGCAAACCGGACACCTCGGAAACAATCTGAAGCTCACGAGGTTTGCGTTGTGATCCTTCGACACGAGGTGCCGCTACTGGTCGATCCGAATCCATGTAAACGTAGTGGTTGAGGTGGATCCGATTCGCTAACTGGTTCCGATGCGCTGCTGTCGCATCCATGTAAACGTAGCCATAGCGCGTCTTCTGCTCTATCCCTACTAGCTCCGACACAGGAAGGCGCCTGCGACGTGGCACCAACAAAACATCTCGTCGCTAATATCCACGTGCAGAACGAGTGCGAGGTCAGGTGAAGGAGAGCTGGTCGAGTGGTCCATTTAACGCTTAACGTCCACCGAACTGTCGGCTTAAGGCTGAACGAGGTTTAGCCGCCGACAACCGCCTGCGAACAAAGTAAGCTGGATTAAGCAAGACATGCCGCCGCTGGTTGCCTACGAAACAAATATGCTCGACTAATTATAATTCGCCTCCAACTGTTGCCTGCGGATTAAGTACACTGGATTAAGTACCAATCACCGCCCACAGCCTTCTGCAGCAGACCAACTATGCAAGACTAAGTATATCTCGCCAGCGCGTGTAGTCTGAGGACCAAGTATGCTGTACTAAGCATGATTCGGCGCCAAATGTCTTCTGCAGACTAAGTATGCTAACTGTAACTCGCGTGCGATGGTCGCCTGCGGGCTAAGTATACGCTGTACAAAGCATCACTCACAGCGGACAGTCGCATGCACAGTTATATATACAGAGAGAATTCGGACATCTATTGTCCTTGGTGATCTTTCTCTCGCCGTACTTTAGCTCCTCATAGGCTCATCCCATAGAGCTGACGTTGGCCTAGCAACCGCCTAGGAATGGAAAATGACGGGCGAACTCCGCTGACCTGTCCACCATCACCGATACCAGGCAAACACGCCTGCCTGCCGGGCCGCATGGTATCCTGGGTACTGACCCTTATTTTTCTATGTTTTCTGGTGAGAAAATTAACGGTTGTTGTGCCTCTGGATGTTCCAATCACAGCCGTCACGGTTTTCGTTTTTTTTGTGATTCCAAAACAAAAAAAAACGCCAAATTTTATTGAATAAAATTTAGCGCGTCACTTGTGGACGCCCACGGAATGCTCTCGTCTTTGTGTTGTACAAATTCTTGTTTCTTCTTGAAACTTTCTATGAAATCGAGTTTTCGTCGCAGTAGCGAAAAAAACTAGCAAACTAGCTGCGACAAAACGACAGCACCCAATGCGTAATATGAACAATTGCAGCACCAGACAGGGACGTCTAATGGTTGTTAAGCTTTTTCACTGCCTTCTCCAAACTGCGAGCTGAATGAACTGCTTATTCAATAGATGCCTTTCAATAAATGTTGTTTTTTATGAAAAATTTTGTTTCGTTGCCTTTGCATCTTCTGTTAATTTTCAAGTAATAACATGACAATAAGTTCTAGGATCTCAACGCCGTTAGGAATGGCCAATCAATTTAGTCAAAATTTCTTAAAAACAACCAATCTCACCATTCGCGAAGATCCGGCTGACGCTGAGTCTCTCGATGTTTATTTCGTAACTTCCCGTTACAATCTAGACGCCTCTAACTTTGCGCAAAACGTTAATGCCGGTGCCGTTCTTAATGCCAACAAACCTGAACAACATTTATTGAAAGGCATCTATTGAACTTTTTTTTAAACTTTTATTTTGTTATATTTAATAAAGCTGGAGTCAAGGATAACAAAAAAAAATGAAACAATGCCTTCACAAAAGCGCGCCCTCAAACAACAGACAATTCCAAAACATCGCACAATTTGAAAACAACAGAATCGGCACAAAAAAACACAAAAAACCGGCATGTCACTTCGATAAAACGAGAAACGTTCATTAATATAAAAGGAGAAAAACGGGCTGTTTAACAATAGTATTATTCCCACCGGCGTCATATCATTAATCTGCACGTTCGTTATTTCTACGTATTTTAAAAATAGCCTCATTTACGATTTTAGCTAAGGCTAAAATGTAGCCTGTATAGTATATGGGTGATTTCATCTCAAATCGTGCAGGCAAAAAGGGTCAGAATTTTTAATTTCGCTGAAAAAAATATATGTTATGGCGTCGTCTCTAAAAACGCAGTAGCCACAAACCGCAAGTTCGTCGGATTTTTGGTTCTCGACTTACGAATTTTAAAAGAGGCCGCGGCGGAAAGCAGTGTTTTTCACATCCGTCGTGGGTCGGATGTTTCGCTCGATCTCCCGCCGTGGATTTTCAGTCCACATTATATTAACTTTTTCAAGCACTCTGTGAGCACAGTTAAAAGGCTCTAATGCCATGAAATAATTTTAGGCGCTTTGCTTTTTTTCTGTAAAAATGTCAAAAACGCCCCCTCGGTTAATTGTTGACGAACTTTGACAATTAAATACTGGCGATCTACTTGGGTTACATCGATATTTTTTATGTCTATGGAGAGCCCAAAACACGCTCTTTATATATATTATAAAATCACTCAGCTGTATAAAATTCCATTTGCGGTACGTTTACGTTAATGTTATGTGAAAACCAAAAAGTACCAATTTTAAAATCAATTTTCTAAAAAAACATTTTTATTTTTTATTTTTTGTTAAAATGTAGATATAATAGTTGTCTACTCGAAAAGCAAGTCGAGAAAGTGTGTATTTTGTTTGTATGTTCTATATTTAAGCATCAATATCGTACAAAAGCGTGTTTTTACGGCTCGAAACGGACTTGCGAATTGCGCGTCTTCATAAACTTGCAAATATTTTTGCCTTTTTTCAACGTTCCCACATAAAAATGAAATACAGTAGTTCCACCCTGTTATATTTATTGATCATTAAAATTTTATTATAGGCGGCAAGCTACATTGGAGGAGTTCAAAAGAGAAAGCAACACTTCTTAACAGACCAGCAGGCGTCGTAAATTTTGAATGTGTAGAAATCTGATAGCCGTCGTATTGATTCGGGGCCTTCATTGGCCTATATGAACGTCCCGCCCTTTCGGAACCAGCAGATGACCACGACCTTTCGCGCTCGTTGTGTTAGATAGGACGGCCCGTGACAGTAAAGCGAGCAGCGCACCCTGTGTCACGAGGAGTGAAATGGTACGAATGTGTCGTTGACGCGGCGAACAGTGACGGCCACCCAGGAGGAGTCAGTCAGCACAGAGTATTGCAGAAGGGAAAGCAAAGGAACTGTTGCCTGGGAGGATGAGGACACCACGGCCTTACAATATCGACGGTCAACAACAGTTCTGCCTGCCAAAACAACGCCGCGTGCGCGCTAAAACCGGCGGCGCGGGACAAAATCCCGCAGACGTACACACGAAGATGGGCCGGTTTCGTTAGGGATGTGGGGAAATTTTGAAACCAGCCATCCGTGCACGCGTGAAACGATACCGCGTATTTGCCCATGCTTCGAGCGCCCTATCCTTGAAACGGCCGTGCTCTATCTCTCTCCGCGGAGATCCGATAGCACCGAAGGGTCATCTCCTTTGGAAACAGCAAAGCACGGAGACTAACATTAAAAACGAGCATGTTGGTAAATATACTTGTGTTTATTCTGCCCGGATACTAGTTAGATCGCAGTCAGCCTCCTTGTCAACTATAACCGTTTGTGAAGAGTGGTCTTCTCCCGAGATGAAAAGTTAGCGCCGGCTGACGTGTTCTTTTGAAGAAGGGAAGGGGAAAGAGAAAGTTTGAGTAACTGCAGTAACTACCTCGAAAGCTCCTCTCCCGATATGAAGCTCGAGGCATGTTACGTCTCGGTTACCTTCTCGCGCATCGCTGCTCGAATCTATTCTTCACTTTGTTCCGCACGGCCACCGTTCCGCACACCACGTCCGCACAGCCGTCGCGGCTGTGCGGAATAGAGTGAAGAATAGATTCGAGCATCATCTGGACGCCGTCATCCTGCCAGGCTTCAGTGTCGTGGGGCTGGACTCGGCGTCGGTCAGTTAAGACTTTTTTATTTCGTGTGTGTTTCTTCGCCCCACTGGACTTTGTTTCTCGGGAGCGGTTCTGCTGAACTTTTTTTTAATGTTTTCTTACTAATTGTTTGTTAGCATTGATTAGTGGTTGGGTTTATTTCGTCATGGCGTAGCGACCTGGCGGTGATGTAGAGAGCGTGTCTCGCACGCATTTGGTTGTGTCCCGTTTAGGGAATGCCCGGAGGAGGTGGTTTTTGTTCTTGCCGTGTGCGGCTGAGTTTTTCCGTCTTGATTAAATATTTTATTTTTTGTTTTACCTTTACGTGTCATCGACTTCTTTGTCTGACTCTCCACCAGGCGTGGACCTATCGCCTTGCCACCGCTCGAACCTAAATCTTTTTTTTTTAACGCAATTTTGGTTGAGATCGGAGTTGGGTAATATTATTCTTATTTATTTATTTTTATTCCCTGCCCCTCTCCATGACAATCTCTCCGTGTGTTTCGGACCGTTTCTGTGTCTTCTTTTTCTGTATTACGGAAGTGAAAGGCGATTCCCTTGTGATCTGTGCGATGTGCGGTGAACAAACCCTAGCGTTTGGTTTCGGAAATAATTGTATATAATATATCGATGATGTGGTGACTTTCTTGTCTTAATAATATGACAGCTAATAGTTAGTCATGCTAGTTTACAGTGAAAGCCTGATAAATCGAAACAATACAACGTCTGTGCCTCTTCGATATTGAAGGTCTACTCGGCCTGCTGATTTGATTAGATATGTTTCTCGTGGTTTCCCGCTCTTATCAAAACATAAATAACTATTCAATACCACAAAATGCGTTTATTCTTGATAACAAAACGCATACAAAAATTCAAGAAACCTTTTTCACAATTCATAGAAACGCACGGGTCGCTATGTCTGACTTAGGTCTTGCAAAACGAAGACGTGTTTTTTCCGATATTGAGGCTTAAATATAGAACATACAAACAAAATACACACTTTCTCGACTTGCTTTTCGAGTAGACAACTATCATATCTACATTTTAACAAAAAATAAAAATAATAAAATTTTTTTTTAGAAAATTGATTTCAAAATTGGTACTTTTTGGTTTTCGCATAACATTAACGTAAACGTACCGCAAATGAAATTTTATACAGCTGAGTGATTTTATAATAGATATAAAGAGCGTGTTTTGGGCTCTCCATAGACATAAAAAGTATCGACGTAACCCAAGTAGATCGCCAGTATTTAATTGTCAAAGTTCGTCAACAATTAACCGAGGGGGCGTTTTTGACATTTTTACAGAAAAAAAGCAAAACGCCTAAAATTATTTCATGGTATTAGAGCCTTTTACCTGTGCTCACAGAGTGCTTGAAAAAAGTTAATATAATGTGGACTGAAAATCCACGGCGGGAGATCGAGCGAAACATCCGACCCACGACGGATGTGAAAAACACTGCTTTCCGCCGCGGCCTCTTTTAAAATTCGTAAGTCGAGAACATAAAATCCGACGAACTTGCGGTTTGTGGCTGCTGCGTTTTTAGAGACGACGCCATAATATATATTTTTTTCAGCGAAATTAAAAATTCGACTCTTTTTGCCTGCACGATTTGAGATGAAAACAACCATATATATATATATGGGTGTTTTTATCTCAAATCGTGAAGAAAAAGGTCGAATTTTTAATTTTCACGAAAAAATTATATGTTTTGGGGGCATTTCTCAAATGAAGGAGGGCGCAAACCGCATGTTCCCAGATTTTTTGTTCTCGAGTTAGAAAGCGTAGAAGCCGCAGTGGCAGAAACTAGTGTTTTTGCCTGCCGTCGCAGGTCGCGTGTTTGACACCCTCTGCTGGCGCTAGTGTTTTTCCTACACCACTTTTAACTTTTTACCCTCATTTAATAGGTACTATAAAGATACTCTGACGTATTCAAATATTGTTAGGAATTTGATTGTTTTCTAAAAAAATGTCAAACTCGTCACTCAGGTCGCTTTTTGGTCAAATTTGACAGGTCATTACTTTGTCTGTACTTAAAGTAAATGTTTTTTCTTTGACTCTACAGAAAGCCCAAAGCAAGCCCATTATAGATATAATAATATCATTATGATCTGTTGACTAGCCGCTCCGCTACCTTCACGTAAACATTGTAAGAAATAACAAATGTTGAAAGTTTAAGGTCGATTTTCTCAAAAAACCCATTTTTTGTAAACTTTTATTTTTTAAATTCTTATAGATATATTAATCGCCTAGAAGAAAGAATAATCTAGAAATGTAATATTCTGGTTGTTTGTCCGTTATTTGAGCCGCAATCGCGTGAAATGTGTGAACATTTGTTATTTTTAACAACGTTTACGTGAAGTTAGCGGACCGGCTACTCTCCATATCATAATGATAATACTATATCTATACTAGGCATGCTTAGGGCTTTTTTTCTATAGAGCCTAAAGAAATAAAATGTACCTTAAGTACGAAGAACAATGCTGACTGTGTCATTTGAGCGTGCGCGATTTATGTACAGGAAAAATGACCTTTTTCGAAACCAAGGGGGTGACCGACCGCGCCCCCTTTTGCACCTATGCGTGATCTGTATCTTTCCTATGTTGTAAAAAAACAGTAAAAAAAACGCAGATTTTTTCTAGGTTTAGCGGAATGTTTATTGCTCGTCCAGCAACAGCAAACAGCTGTCTAGCTTTTACGTTTTTAGCCCCATAAATCTTCCTCAGACACTGCCGGTATCACTCGCGACGCGCATTCTTTTGCTTCTGCTTCGGCGTGCTTCCACGGGCAAAATAATTTATTATTTACTTCAGGACTAGATTTTGAATGTTAATCAAATGACGAAGACAAAGAAGGTATTTCAAAAGCGTCGCTTCCAGGGTAGTCGGCACAGGTTAATTTCTCATGCCGCCGAGTCCCTGCAATGCATTCTGGTGCCTGACGCAGCGGCTACCACGTGTGCGTCTTCTTCGAAGCTGTCACACTCGACAGCACGCTTTGAAGAGCTCAAGGCAAGAGTTAGTGACTGGGACTATCAACTGATTGACATCGACCTTCTGTTCTGTACCGTCGCCGAAAGCTGGGTGTGTAAAGTGTGCGGTGGGGACTTGCAGCTGGTTGAAAAAGCAACACAAAGAGCTAGCGTCGCCTGTACCTACTTTCTGAGGTGTGAAAAGTGCTGTTGGACACACCGACTAGAGGGATGTCAAAACGGACAACTTCGGGCTTCTACTTGGCGTTTCACCAGGATGATTCACGGTGCAGTGGTTGCGGGACGCTGACCGGCGACGACTTTACTTTGCAGACAGGGCTACACAGCTCGTCACAAAAGAGGCCCGCAAAGCAAGGCAGCGAACAAAGAAACTAAATATTGACTATAGAGGTGACAACCTGGCTGGTGGCCACAGAACTGATGCATCAGCATGCATTTCTAGAGTGCGAGTTTGTTATAAAGCGCCTTTTTTCACTTCAAAGTCAATTATCTCAAAACATCATTTTTTTGCGACGTTTGACCCTTTTTCTCTGAAACCTTAGAAACTAGAAGCATTATTTTTTTCCACTACCAAGACAACACAAGGGAGAGTCTACTGAACTAGAATTATAGAAATCAATCGAGGCAATTTTGTTTGACAAGCTGTTTATGGTCCATTTTGGCATTAAAATTGGGAGGGTCCAGTAAAAACAAAAGTAAAAAAGAACTAAAATAGATATAACAATAGTTCTAGTTCAGTAAAGAGAACACAGAAAGCTAAATACGATGATACCAACATGAATCCTCTAACCCTAGCAGATCCCGAGAAAAAGGGTCACATACATAGGCAGACAAAGTGATGACCTGTCAAAATTGACCAAAAATCAACCTGAGTAACGAGTTTGACATTTGTTTTAGAAAACAATCAAAATATTAGAAATATCTGAATACGTCAAGGTATCTTTATAGTATCTATTAAACGAGGGGGAAAAGTTAAAATGGTGTAAAAAAACAGTAGCGCCAGCAGAGGGTCTCAAACACGCGACCTGCGACGGCAGGCAAAAACACGAGTTTCTGCCACTGCGGCTTCTACGCTTCGTAACTCAAGAACAAAAAATCTGGAAAACACGCGGTTTGCGCCTTCCTTCATTTGAGAAACGCCCCCCAAAACATATATTTTTTTCGTGAAAAATAAAAATTAGTTTCTTTTAGCCTGCCCGATTGGAGATGAAACCTCCCATATCGGGCGGGCTGAAAGGGTCTAATTTTTCATTTTTACGAAAAAAGTATATGTTTTGGGGACATTTCTCAAATGAAGGAGGGCAAACCGCATGTTCCCCTGAGTTTTTGTTCTCGAGTTACGAAGCGTAGAAGCCACAGTTTCAGAAAGTAGTGTTTTTTGCCTGCCGTCGCAGGTCGCGTGTTTGACACCCTCTGCTGGCGCTAGCGTATGTTCTACACCCTTTTAACTTTTCCCCTTAGTCTAATAGGTACTATAAAGATACCCCGAGGTATTCAAATATTTCTAGTAATTTGATTGTCTTCTAAACAAAATGTCAAACTCGTCACTCAGGTCGATATTCGGTCGAATTTGACAGGTCATTACTTCGTCTGTACTTAAGGTACATTTTATTTCTGTAGCTCTATAGAAAGCCCTAAGCATGCCTAGTATAGATATAGTAATATCATTAGGACCTGGCGAGTAGCCGCTCCGCTACCTTCACGCAAACGTTCTTAAAAAATAACAAATATTCACACATTTCACGCGATTGCGGCTGAAATAGCCGACATACAACCAAAATATTACATTTCTAAATTGTTTTTTCTTGTAGTCGACTAATATATCTAAGAGAATTTAAAAAATAAAAATTTACAAAAATGGGGTTTTTGAGAAAATCGACTTTAAACATTTCAACATTTGTTATTTCTTACAACGTTTACGTGAAGGTAGCGGAGCGGCTAATCAACAGATCATAATGATATTATTATATCTATATTGGGCTTGCTTTGGGCTTTCTGTAGAGCCAAAGAAAGAAAATTTACCTTATGTAAAGACAAAGTAACGACCTGTCAAAGTTGACCAAAAAGCGATCGGAGTGACTAGTTTGACATTTTTCTTAGAAAACAATCAAATTCCTAAAAATATTTGAATACGTCAGGGTATATTTATAATACATATTAAATGAGAGGAAAAAGTTAAAAGGGTGTAGAAAAAACTATAGCGTCAGCAGAGGATTGTTAAACACGCGACCTGCGACGGCAGGCAAAAACACTAGTTTCTGCCACTGCGGCTTCTACGCTTCTTAACTCGAGAACAAAAATCTGAGGAACATGCGGTTTGCGCCCTCCTTTATTTTAGAAATGCCCCAAAACATATATTTTTTTCGTTAAAATTAAAAATTAGACCCTTTTTAGCCTGCCCGATTTGAGATGAAAACACCCATACATATATATATATATATATATATACAGGTTGTTTTTTTTATAGCTTAACAGAATTTTTTTTGAAAAAACCATGAAAGCTAGATTAATGCGGTCTGCGCAGGTGAGTTATAAGGCCAGGGGGACATAATATAGGAGGCAAATCGTAACGATCAGTCGGCTAATTAGTTAAAATTCGTTAATGAACTTTTTATTTAATGAAAATAGACATATAGTTCTAATTAGAAACCTTGCTCAGCGTCATCGAAAACCACTAAATCAGTAATTTTCAGAAAGACTTTGAGCGCGTGAGAAGCGTAGTAGTGCACTAAAGTTAGCACTCGTGGAGCAGGTACAAAGCTATCGGTTGCGATAAGGCGCTCGCGCAATTTTTCCGTCTCTTATCTAGCCCCAGCCTTGTACCTGCTCCACGACCGGTAACTTTAGTTGCACTACTACGCTTCTCACGCGTTCAAAGGCTTTCTGAAAATTACTGATTTAGTGGTTTTCGATGACGCTGAGCAAGTTTCTAATTGGAACTATATGTCTATTTTCATTATTTAAAAAGTTAATTAACGAATTTTAACTAATTAGCCGACTGATTGTTATGATTAGTCCCCTATACTATGCCCCCTGGCCTTATAACTCACCTGCGCAGACCGCATTAAGCTAGCTTTCATGGTTTGTTTTTAAAAATTCTGTTAAGCTTAAAAAACACCCACGTATACATCTATATATATATATATATATATATATATATATGTGTGTGTGTGTGTGTGTGTGTGTGTATATATATGTGTGTGTGTGTGTGTGTGTGTGTGTGTGTGTGTGTGTGTGTTTGTGTGTGTGTGTCTCCGCGTGTGTCTTTTTGCGTGCAAGTATATGCCTATGCGGGCCTGCGTGTGTTTGTGTGTGTGATTAAACTAACTATTCTTTTTAGTAAAGGTTCATTAGGGCAGTTAAAAAACAAAAAGCTACCTAAATGTACAAATGTACAATAAGCACAAGTGCTATTTTTAAAGCACTGCTCCGTTTTCGTTGACTTTTTAAAGGACGGAAACGTACCCAGAAATATCATCTTCTGAAGCTTAAAATTGAGTCTAAATTGGAAGTGTAGCTTTTCCTAGCAAGCAAGCAGGAAAATTGCACTAAAATGCTCAGTTCTGGACACTGATTGTGATGGATTTTATAACCATCTCTATTAGAAATACACACATTGCCTAGTCCGTCTATCGTTGAAAAAAACAATACGATGTTTAGAATATTGTTTCACCAAATACAGTGTGGATTGGCTTGAGGGCGCCACTGCAAACCGAAGATTGTAAAGATCACTTAATTTTTGTAAGAACACACTTGTGCAAACTCAAACAAGTTTTACGCTGTCCGTTTTCACGGCGAGTCTTATTATCTTTAATTTTTAAAGATTTCAATAAAGTAACAAATACATTCTAGGGGAATTATTACATTTAGTAAAAATCGTAAAGTGAGCATCTCTTAGTTTTATTATGACAATATAAATTGACTAACGTGAAATATATACTAAAAAAACGGAATGGAAGAAAATTAATTAAAAATGTCCGCATGTCTCTCTTTTATAAAACACCGAGGGGCACGAAGTAAACATAACCTGAAATCAGGCGCGAAAGCCGCTGGCTATACCCGGCTGTGGCACTGAAAAGGTTATCCAACGTGAAGGTTTCCTAGCAGCTTCCGGAGTGCGAGGGCCAAACCTTTGCCGCGCGAAGAAGCACACGTGGTGGTTTGCGACGTCGAACAATCTTCAAGAAGCAGGTTTTCGGGAGCTTCGAGAGTTACTGTATACTTTCTCTTGCCAGCTGTCGCTGTTGTTGTTGGAGTTCATGGCCGAGAATCCGAGACATTCGCTTTAGTTTCATTGCGCAACGACACGGGGCGTCTAAGCCCTAGCGGAATTAAAGCCCCTCTATCCTGGCAAAAGCGGCGCCATTCACTGTTGTAGAAATGCTCAAGGAACGTGCTGCGCGCTACTTTTGGGAAGAACATGGAGCCTGAGAACTAGCCTCAGTGGCGCGCTGTGCCGCCATGATCTTCATAGGGCTGCACGTTGCACGTGCCTCCTGCATCGGCGCACTTTGTGCTACTTTTAAAACTTGAAACGGATTTTAAACGGGACACTTTTCCGATTTCCAATCTGCCCTCTTCTTTCCGCCTCCTCCATGGCTCCGCCAATCTAATCTTCGGATCTGAAGATGAGACATTTTGTAATTCGGCATGGGCGTACTACACTCAAGACGGCTCGGGACCTCGGAACCTTCCAAAGCTACAGCTGAGCGCGCATAGCGCAGAAGCGATATATGTTCACTTGCTTCGCGCTTGAAATGTGAATTGGATCCTGCAGCCAATGCGCATTTTAAAGCGAAAAATATACACCGTAGTGAATTTAGTCTTATGTACGAGCGAAGTTAAAGTTCGAAGCGCGAGCCGAACGCGCTCGGTGTTTCTGCCTCGACGCCCGATAGTGCAGGAATCGTTTCCACGACGCATGATTGCGACCTTAGCTATGATATTGTAGCTTCGGCTTCATCTCGCTCACAAGGTAAAACGATGCTAAGGGCGCTTTCATGTGCAGCTAGGCGTCTGTTTCAAGCTGGGCTTTCTCTTTGTTATCTTTGGATTGAGTTCGACAGGGTCTTCTGGATCCAGCTGAAGTTCGTCTCACCTTAGCATTGACTATGCTTAGTCATGCATGGTAAAGACGCGAGCAAATTGCTTTGGGCATAGCCTCCTATATACTGACAAAGCCTGGCAGATCGCCTCGACAAGCGGCGGCCAAAATAGAAAGGGTGGGGCGGCCGTACTTCCGCCGTCCGACGGCGGTGGGTCGGCCGCCCCAGCAGACGTCGATCTTCCGGCCTCATCGGCTGGAAGAAGCAGCTCTGAGCCTCTGCTGCAAGGCTCGAGGGCGATGGGCGCAAAGACGGAGGAGCCACCAGCTCAAGAACAAGTTCACAGCCAAAGCGACGGAAGTGCCCCGAGGGACGGTGAGGACGGTATTCGTAGTCGCGACTGCTGGACTCCTGTACCAGGCGCGGATGTTGAGATGAGCCAGGTCATCAAGAGACTGCGAGATCCAACGCCCGGATAACGTCGCAGCAGGATGGACCGAAACTTAGCCGGAGGCCGGGACTTTGCCAAGCGAACTCGTCTTAAGGCAAAGCCTCGCATCCCACCTAAAGACCGTCGAAGAGAGAACTCTCAGTGAGTGGCAGGAAGAAGCAGGGGCTGGCTTCCAGAGTTGTTTCAATGGAATCCCTGTTTAGTCACCCGATCGACGCGAAACGTGCTAGACCTACTCGAGATCGAAGTCTTAAATCTTGTATGTCAGTGACACTTCAGCGTCCCCAAACATGAGGTATACACCAGCCATGAATTACTACCATTTGTATGTTTAATTTTGCGAACCCAAATCCACATAATGCGTGACGCGCTCTCAGCGAGCGATTTTAGATTTGTGAACAAATTCAGTGTAAATTTTGTATAGAACAAATTAACCAATCACCTCAATTTGCCGGGCCATGTCCGACATTTAAGAATTCATGAAAAAGTTTGCTTTTCCTTCGAGCATAATTTGCGATGTGACAAACTTCTTTGCTAGGTATTCGATATGGGAGGAGCTAAGCGGCAGTTGCTGATGAGCATTTTCTCGTCACCAACTGACGGGTAAGACTTGGATAGAACCGTACGCATCGGCAAGCTCAAAGCAGCTAGTGTAGTTGTAATGAAATGTGAACGAGTGCGTACTTACTTTTGTGTGCACCCTCCTGCTAAAATTCCAAAGGGATCGGCAGTATTTTGAAATAAATAAATAAATAAAACCACCTTAGCTAAGACAAAGCAGGCGGCGCTTTTGCAACACAGCTGTGCTCGCCTGCACAGCTAAGAGTACATGAGGCCATTTACTCTGGTGATTGCAAAACCTTTTTCCACAACCCCCCCCCCCCCCTATCAGAAAAAAAAAATTGCAGACGCTGTGAATAGCCCTGAGGCACAACGCGGAAGCTGTAAGGTGAATCTCCAGGCTTGTTTTTGGACATTTTAAAGTTTTAATATAAGAAACAACTTCGAGGCGTTGCTTTTCATTAGAAAAATTACTAAAAAAATAACACACACGTTGTTTTTTAAATGAATAATCCGTTTTTAATCAGCATACATGCGAACTCATGTAGCCGCTCCGTGCTTTGACATAGCGCGTCGTCTGCTCTCACCCTACCAGCTTCATCAAAGAAGGAGCCCCCGACGTCTCACCAGCAAATCTTCTCGTCGCCAATATCCACGAGCAGAGTGCGAGGTCAGGGGAAGGGGAGGTGGTCGAGTGGCCGGTTCAGCGTTTAGCTTCCACCGAAATGTGGGCTTAGGGGTGAACGAGGTTTAGCCGCCGACAACCGCAAGCGAACTAAGTATGATGAACTAAGTAGGACTCACCGCAGGCACTCACCTGCGGACTAAGCATGCTGAATTAAGCAAGACTTGCCGCCGGTGGTTGCCTACAAAACAAGTATGCTCGACTAATTATAATTCGCCTCCAACTGCAGCCTGCGGACTAAGTACACTGTATTAAGTGTGGATCACCGCCAGCAGACCCCTACTGACCAACTATGCTAGACTAAGTGTAGCTCGCCAGCGCGTGTAGCCTGCGGACTGAGTACGCTGTACTAAGCATGATTTGGCGCCGACGGTCGTCGGCAGACTGAGTGTGCTAACTATAACTCGCCTGTGATAGCCGCCACCGGGCCTACACTCGAAGCAAAAAATGGAGGAAAAAAGTAGCTTCGGCGCGTTTTCCTCCCTTCTACTGACGCGCCCCCGAGCAGACACGGGAAGAAGGGAGGAACGAGACGTTTTTTTTCTCCTCCAGGGACGGGAGGAAGGTACCGCCCTCCCGCCTTATCTTCTTTCAGTTTCGTTTTTCGAGCACGCCGCGCGCGTTTTTTAATAAATGTTGTCGAGTTGATTCAGCTTCAGAGGTAGCGAAGGCCACCTGTAGTTCCGTCTCCCAGTCCAAACGTGAATAACATTTCGGTTGCATTGACATTTTTACCATTAATTTTGTCAAACGAGCTAACGAAGCCTCTAGAAACGGCGAAGTTCTGGAGTCGTGCCAGCAGCGCTACGTGCACTGGGCTACGATGGCAGTTTCCGGACTGTGGAACCCACGCTTAACCACGCGGAACAATAGAGAGTTTTAGAATATGGGGCCCCAAGGTTTGGGTTCCCCTAAGAAATTCGAGGACCCAAACAAAACAATGTTGGTGTCGACGGCTTCTAAATTAGGGTTTTCGCAACGCAGCGCAGCGCGCTTACGTTTCCTGCCAGCAGCGCCAATGCGGCTAACGAGCGTAATATTGAAAAAGAAAAATATTTAAAAAAACGTAAAACATGTCCGCTTAGTAAGTACTTTTTGTTTCCCAATAATAGTTAAGGTAAATCCCAATCAAGCCAGCTAAACCAAGAGACAATCTGAAATCAGTATAAATGTTGTTGGCTGTATTCAGCCGAAACAATCCAATCCATACCGCGTTCTAATTTGGCGCTTGTTCTCGGATTTTGTAAGCGTTCGTGTGCGCTTCGACCGTCTGTCGCCGAAGATTTAGGCCTTCAACTGTACCGAAACTGAAACGAACGCAAGCGAGCATACTCTGCGAGCAGCTCCAAGATCTGAGCTGGAGCGATTTTCAAGCCTTGGAATACTTGTTTTCAAGCTGCAGGTATCGTACCATGAACGAAATTCACTCGAAGCCACGGAGTAGCAATGAGCGGTGGGCGACCCCACCGCTCATTCTTTGTGACATGAGCGAGATAAAGCAACGAGGAAGCCGGTTGCACCATTCATTGGCAATGAAATTAGCTAATACTGCAGCGACCATGACGAATTTGCTCCGAAGCGAGCGGAAAGGGAGTTGCCATGCTTGCCGACGCAATCCGGCCCTAAACAAATCGGGGCCCCACGCTATTTCTCGAATTTTGCGTTGGCGACCAACGCCAACCCAAAACCTCAAACGGAGTTTGGGTTCTGTGCATGCGCAGTGGTGAGCCCCTATTTCTTTGGGGCCCCCAAGCTTTGGGGCCCCCTATTCTAAAACTTTCTAATGTGTCGACGTTGACGACGTTATGGAAAACGCGAAAACTGCGTCCAAGACAGGGAGGTTTTGCTACCGGATGCCTTCTTTGCTGAGTTCGGTTTTGTTTTTAGATGCCGAGTGCCAGCTAGCAATCAACGTGGTTCTGTATTTCTGCGTGTCAGCAACATAGCAGCAACAGACCAGCACCATCGCGATGGCAGTGTTGTGCGCTGTGAACAGAAGACTGGAATTATCGCCGATGTGACCGTGTGTTCGCGTATTGGTGGTGTAACAACAAGTTGAGATGACGTAAGCTGCGGGCATTGATGCCGCCGATTGAACCGTGATCGGATGGGGGCGGGTGTCGCAGGTTGACATTCCGCTTTACATTAAAGAGTTTAATACCACTTGAGGGATTACGTTGCAATTTCTCAACCTCCGGAGAGTCATGATGTAACGCTGGTCTGAACCGTAGCTCCTATCGTACAGTGGCCAATGTGACTGTCATCTGCGATGTCCTGTTGTCTTCACTCCGAGAGCGACTGCGCACTGTAGAAAGGACTGAACAGTATGGAAATATGACGGCAAATACGTATATATACAGTTTGGAATTTTAGTTTTGAGGGAGGGTGGGGTAAAATCGAGAAAAAGGTTGGGGCTGCAATCCACGCTGTGAAGGTGGGTATTCAGCGAAGCTCTGGTATCACCTGTATCGATTAACTACTGCGCTATACGAAAGGCCGCCGCCGGTCGCAGCACGCCGCCGCTCGTCGTATTGCCGTTTCTTTTCCCTTTGCCGCTCCTTGTATTCACGCTGCTCCTCGGGAGTCCTAACTATGCGTGGCATATTTTCATGGATGATAAGTGATGAGGCGATAATAACTGAACAAACTAGACGTTTAATGGGGCGAACTTGTGCCCAAAAATAAAAAAAGGAACAGAAGAAAGTAGAGCGTCGAGGGCGTCGAAGTCGGCGTGACAGCAGAGTCGAACGCTGGGGCGAAACTGACTTTGGCTCACCACGCGAAACCCCTTATGTACACGCGCGGGCTTCTGGAATAATCGGCGTAGAAAGTTCGACGCGTAGAACATTCGAACCTCGAACAAGCCCCAGGATTCGCGAATTTTCCAGAACACTAAATTGCAGGAATAAACAAAATACACGTCACTCCCAGGAATCGAACCCTGACTTTTCGCGTGGGAGGCAGGCGCGATAACCGTTAGGCCACGCGCGCGCTGCCTACTTGACCAGCTGCACGCGCGGCAATATTCATCGCGGTGCTGCAGCAACAAAGAAATCAGTTGCTATACTCCGTTTCATCTTACGTTTAAGCGCAGCGGATGTTACGAGCCATCGGAGCCAATCGGAGGCAGTGTGAGTATCACGTGACATTAGAGAGGAGCACAGCGACGCGCGGAAAGCGTATCACAGGCCACGTCCACAGAACGGGATTGGCTAAGATAGCTCGTAGCATCCGCTGGGTCCGGACGTAAGGTGAAACGGGATTTAGGCGGGTTCTTCTTTTATATATAAAAGGCTAGTGACGTCACTCCCCACGTCGCAAGCTGCCGTCGCCGCGGCACCTTGGGCAAGAGTAGTCTTCACTGGGAACGTATGTGGTGAGCGCTACGTGCTTCGCATTGCTTTCAGGAGCTCCTTATCGTTCATCATATGGTTAGGATGCTTGTTTTGTACTAATTATTTATTGAAACGAATGTTGTGGTGTATGTTGTATGCGTGGTGTCTGTACTTTTCCCTTCAATCTTCTGAAGTAATTTTTTTCCGCGAGAACGCCGACACGAAAACACACGCGGGAAGAAGGAACGTGCTTCGCAATGTTCGCAGGCTCCGTTATCATTCATTACGCGGTTTGCACTTCACACGAGGGCTTCGAATGACGTCAGCCCCCTTTGAAGCAGCTGCAAGCCTAATCTCTACCGGAACGTCTGGGAGGGTTTTCCTATTGTTCACACGCGCCTTATCATCCATCATGTGGTTTTGATGCTTGTTTTGCGGTTTTCTTTATTGAAACGGATACCGATCTGTATGCTGTATGCCTGATTTCAAAGGAGATATGCTGTTCTGCTTTTAAATGTTCGCCGGAAGTTTTTGCTTACAACGCCAACGACACGAAAATTTCCTTAGCTGGTTGAGGTATAGAGCTTGGCTGTAAACGAAGCTATCCTTCATTTTGCTGCTTAAATATACTAGGGCTCCAGGAGAAACTGCCCTCCAAGTCGCACGCTAGGACGAGCGCTAGGAGTTTTCGAGCTCACCACGGCGTAGCTCCGTACACTTAACGCCTGCCGCAAGTCGCGGCTTTGACTGCATTCAAGTAGAACGAAAAGCGATTTCTGCGCCCGTGAAGCGTCGCTTCCAACTGCGTGAATATCCGCTCTACGGAGATTAATTCAAGACGACAATTGCAGCCGCGCGCGATCAGCACAGATAGAAAAACAAATACAACAATAAAAAATCTGGCTACGACGTGCCGTGCGGGGAAGCAAACACATGGCTTGGAACCGCAGTGGAGGGATTATTTTAGTGTCTTTCAAAGAAATACGACATCAGCATTTACTTTTTACTAAGAGGTTCATCCGTGAGCCGTTCAAAATACTCTCATGCGTATAATATTGCTGAAGAAAAAATCAACATGCTGGGAATATTATTTATGACTCAGGTGGTCACCGAGAAAATCCGCACCTTCAATACGACGAGTATAAAGGCGGAAACGCACAGCTTCGAAGTAGTAATCGGGTTAGTGTGGGGTTGTATTGGTGTTACGGTACCTCGTGTATGTGTATGCGCGCAATGTATATGTGTATATGTTCAGCTGATGCTAGTAGTATGCATAATGCACGGTACGTGCGCGTGTGTATAATAAAGGTGCCCGAAGTACCCAACCCGCAATGGTAGCGTGAGGAAATATTTTTTGTAGAACATGAACTGGGCGGTATTTAGCGCCACCTAGCTTAGCTACTTGCAATTACTCTGCTTGATACTGCCATCTGGTGGCAAGCGATTTAACCTTCTTTCACGCGTCGCGATACTTTCTCGTTACCGTGCATCCGCTGCTTCGAATTCGCTCTTTGAGAGCGCCCTTTCGTTTCGCGAATGGTTCACAACTCCTATGTAATGTGCGGTTGACGAAGGAATTATGGCTCGAGGAATAGCAAAGGTAAAGGTAAGATGTAGAGTGCGCGAAGTGACTGGATACCGGTTCTCTCCAGTTAACATCGCAGTGCTGGCGATGAGAAGACTGAGTAACTGCTTTCGAAACGCAAGTTTGTCTACCTGCGGGGAGAGTCTGGCTTCAGAAATAAACACAGTTCGCGGAAGTTACGTGTTACGCTTTTATTTGCGGCTCCTCTCGCCCCGTACAACAGACGTAGCGTCCTCGTTAAGTCTTATTGAGCTCGATTTTCTCGATTCGGGGCCGCCATTATGAGATGCAGACGACGGAGGAACTTTGCTCCCCTGCTTTGGAGACGAAAGTTTCTCCTTTTTAAAGGTACATAGGTTACAAAGCGTTCCGTCCTTTAGGGAGGACTATCGAGACCATTTTTTCCCAGAGTGTAGTACGCTGTATGAAGCATCACTCACCGCGGAGAGTCGGATGCGCAGTTATATATAGAGAATGTTTGGATATCTATTGTCCTCGTTGACCTCTCGCCGTTCCTTAGCTTCTTCCAGGCTCCTGCCGTAGAACTGATGTCAGGCCTAGCAACCGCCTAGCAACGGAATACTCCGGGCCAACTGCGCTGGCCTGTCCATTATTACCGATCCCAGATCAACGCGAGCGCCTGCAGCGCCGAATGGTATCCTGTGTACAGACCGCTATTTGTTTAGGTTTTCTGGTGAGAAAATGAACGGTTCTTGTGCGTCGCGGGATGTTCCAGTCACAGCCGTCATGGCTTTTGTTTTGTTTATGATTCCAGAACAGACAAAAAAAACGCAAATGTTTACTGCATAAAATTTTGTGCTACACTTGTTGACGCACACGGAATGTTCCCGTCTTTCTGAGGTAAACATTCTTGTTTCATTTTCAAAGTTTCTATCAAATCAAGTTTTTGTCGCAGTTGAGAAAAAAACTAGCGAACTAGCTGCTACTCAACGATAGCACGTAATGTGCATTGTGAATAATTGCAGCACGAGAGAGGGACATGCCCTGGTTGCAAAGCTTTTTACACTGCTTTCTCCAAACTGCGATTTGAATGAATTGCTTTCTTTCGATAAATGTTACTTTGCCTATGAAAATTTAGTCTTGTTGTCTTTCTATCTTCTGTTAATTTTCATGTAATAACATGACAATGAATGCGGGGATATCAGCGCCGTTTGGGACGGCCAATCAATTCACTAAAAACTTATTAAAACGAGCAAACTCACTATTCGCCAAGAGCCGCCTGACGCTGAGTCGCTCGATGTTTATTTCGTAACTTTCCGTTACGAAATAGACGACTCGAACGTTACGCAAAACCATAGTGACGGTCTCGTTTTTAATTCCATCAAACTCGCAAAACCTTAAGCTTTTTTTTTCTTTTGCAACGTTTCGGCTTTTTTAGTTGTTCGGAAAACAAGATCGCTGCTTAGTTGCTGAGAGATTTCGGGGAAGGCAAGCAGAAAGCATGCACGGCGTTACCCTCCCATATCGGTAGTAGCGATAGCTGCGATCAAACCATCTCTGTTTGACACGCTGACCCATAGTGAAGAGGAAAGGCGATTAGGAAGCAACAAAGCTCCGGGACACTTCGAAACGAGAGGCTTTATCTCACTTCACAATTTAACGTACATTTTCTTTTAAAACACGGGCAACGTTGGCATTTTCTACGCTCGCTTATCAGCGCACTCTACGGAAAGCCCCTCAGTTGCAAAGTAGAAACTGTTATCGTTACGCACCGATAAAATAACAATTGACGCGTCAACGACAACTGAAAGTTGCGAAGTTTACGCGAGAGTAATTTCCGCGAAGCACCGGAACATATGCGAAGCGTACGAACGGGCAAGTGTCGCGGCGCGTGTGGTGGGAGAGTGGACAAGATAACCGGGAACAAACTTAATATGGCTCCTTGAACTTAAAACAGAATA
The DNA here is from genome assembly GCA_037355805.1 of Ixodes ricinus. Classification (NCBI taxonomy): domain Eukaryota; kingdom Metazoa; phylum Arthropoda; class Arachnida; order Ixodida; family Ixodidae; genus Ixodes; species Ixodes ricinus. The sequence goes on from JAZHYW010003046.1 coordinate 41,947, forward strand.
AAACAGGCATACATTGCAGGAAACCGAAAATCAAGCATACGGGTATAGGCTTCCGGCGTCGGTTGGGCTCGAAGATGGCGAAATGGGACTGGCCATGGCGTTTCCGAGTCGTGTCAGTGACGTAGTTGACGAGGTATCAAAAGGGCCACGCCAGCTGGCCAACCTCTCCCCTATATATGGCTCTGGGAACATCGCCTAGAAGACAAGGCCATCGTGCTGACATTTTGGCGTCACAAGTGAAGGCCAACGGTGGATACAGATTGCAAACGAGTGCTGTGTCAGCACTATGCTACGAGTCAAGATTGAAACGAACGTTGATGCAATCGTCGTGTCTAATCTTTGCGCAACGTTGGCCTTCTCTGATGACGTCATCTCATTCAGCAGTACTGCTCTGTTACCTTGGAGGTGTACACTCTGGTCGCATGCTACTGCGGGCGACCGTCGGCGGCCAGTCATACTTAGCTCATTTGCTAGCGCTTTCGTTCATATCCTCCTTGTAGCGGCTTTACAACTGACTAAGAGCACGCGACAATGTGGTTTTAATGCATACTTAGAAATACCCTCTGAAAAAAAGAAAAGAAAAAAGAAACTACTTGTGGCGGCGAGCAAAGATGTCACACCTCTCACTTCATGATCAGGGGCTTGATTCCCGCCGAGCTCCTTAAGGAATCTTTCGGATTTCTATTGTTTACTTCAAGTCAGGATCCTGTACGTGTTGATATTACTAATTAAGTTTTCTATATGCTCCGGGTTCTCGTGCATTGCCTGCTGCTGGCTATGCATGTTTATGTTGTCTTGGCCGGCGTGTAAATCATTTTCGTCAAACTCGAGCGCGGATAATTTCTATTAAATCCAGTCCAGAAACACATTCTGCGTGAAAGCAGAGCACAACGACCTCGTTACTTATAGGAAAGTGTGCAGAAGACGAGAGAGAGGCGAACAGGAGCGTACGTGGGGGAAACAGGAAGGCACGAAACAGCAGTTTGTCAGAGGCAGGGCTTCCCACCGAAACAAACAGGAACTTTGCATTCCACACCCACTGGAGCGGTAGAGCTTTGGCAGGACTTTCTTTCGGAAACGCTGCGCATGACGACGTTTGCGCCGTGGGGTCGTGATATATGTTCCAAGTTCATTTCCTTCCTGGCCTCCATCTGCGAAAAGATTTGCCGCAACATCAAAAAAAACTTGTCAAAGCAATAACCTCGATACACCAAAGAAGGTCTTACGGTCACCTTTTGCGGTTATCCCATATATTCATGGGGTAACTCATAAGTTGAAAAAGATCGCAAGCAGACAAGGCGTAAATGTTGTATGCTCGGCACCCAACAAGGCACACGCAATGTGCAGGAAGGTGAATCTTGCCCAGGCTAACAATACAGGCAGATGTGGCACCAAACACAAGACAAAATACGTTCCATGCGAAAATGGGGCCATATACAACATACCACTGTCATGTGGACGCAGTTACATTGGACAAACGGGACGTTGTATAAATGACCGAGCGCGAGAGCATGCAGCCAACTTAAGAAACATGACTGCACCAGGACACTTGGCAGCTCATTGTAGAGCATGCATGTGCGAGGCCAAGCTCGACACGGTAACCATACTAGCTCACCACAAAGACCGGTTCGCCCGAGAAATACTTGAGTCCTTAACCATTGAAGAAAAAGAAGATCACTGCGTCAGTTCACCCTCTATTGCTCTACAGGAAAGTGAAAGGAAGTTCCTGCAAAACGCAGATGCCCATGGTGGTACAGGAAGATCAAGAAAGAAGGAAAAAAAGAAGACGTGAAAAGGACAGCCTCAACACCAGTAGAAGAAGAGGAGGGTCAATCAATAAATAGTTGGTAGTCCAGCGAACGGACGTCTTTTCTCCTTTCTCTCCTAACACGTTTTTCTGTAAGTTCAGCTGGTTTCCACAATCTAAGTAACGATACGATTTGTGTTATCAGTGGCCTATAATAGTTCGTTAACAGCGGCGACGTTTACCCCATTTGTATACATTATGTGCGCTATAGTGCCCACAATTTAAGAACTGTCCTGCAAACTAACCCAACCATAAGCCTTTGAAAAAGAAACTCTTGAGTTTCTGCTTTTATAACTAATTCGGCATGCTGTGTTTTGTTTTGTACTTATATTAACTTTTGGAGTCACAAGAACTGAACTGCACATTAGTGAATTATTTGTCAGCGAGCTCTCTACAATACGTATATTACATTGTTATTAAATTGATTAAAGGGTAAAAGAAAAATGAAATGGTGCTTTCACGGAAGCGCGCGCCCTCAAACAACAGGCAATTCCAAAACAACGCGGAATTTGAAAACAACACAATTAGAACAATAATTCAAAAAACGGCATGTTACTTCGATAAAACAAGAAAGGTGCATTAATATAAAAGGAGACAAGAGGGGTGTTCAAGAATAGCTGTATTCCCACCGGCGTCATATCATCAATATCCACATTCGTTATTACTTGGTATTTTAAACATAGACTCATAGACGAGTTTATGTAAGGCTAAAATGCAGTCTGTACGCGTGGGTGTCTTTTTGAGTGCCCGTATGTGCGTATGTCGACCTTCGTGTGTTTGTGTGTGTGATTAAACTAACTATTCTTTTTTTTGTAAAATGTCATATGTGTAGTTAAAAAAAAGCTACTTCAATGTACAATCACTCTTTTTAATTTGTAGTGACTTTTACGCAATCTATAGTTTTAGTTTTATTAAAAATGTTATGTCTGGAGAGTAGAATAGTAGGGTCATATCGTCACTCGAACCCGCCCTGAGGACAACCCGTTTTTAATATATACAGTCAATCCTCGGAAACTAACATTTGTGTCAGCCACGGAGAGTCAGTATGCTTCTGACGGAAATCCCTTATTCGCCAGAGCCGATATGTACTGTACAACCTGTTTGATTGCCTTCGAGACAAATCCATAATAATCTCTGTCACAGTTCAAATGTCACGACTGAACAGACCGCTTTGTAAAACAAAATAGTGCTCCAACATAAGCCTTCTGCGCGATACCATTTTTGTGTGCAGGGAATTTAACATCGTTCACGACCCAGTGACTAAGCACTTATCGCATCTGTGAGAAGCGCTCAAGACGTGCGTAATAGGCGTCAAAAATGCTTCCTTTCTCAGAACACCTCTTTAAAATCCTTTCTCAGAACATCTCTTTAAAATCCTAAAATCCCCAAAAAAGCCTTGGACACCGAAGTCCAGATAAGTTCAGTGTTATCATTAGCTATCTCCTTTAAGAACAAAAAAAAAAGGCTAAAAGCACTGTGCCGTTTTTGTTGATTTTTTTAAAAGAAAGAAACTACCGAGAAGCTTAAAGTGAATAAAACTTGAAGTGTAGACTCCTAGCCAGCAGGAAAAGTGCAGTAAAAGTTCCTGTTCTGGACATTGATTGTGATTGATATTACATCCGTCTCTATTAGAAATACACACACATTGCTTAGTCAATGTGTCGTTGGAAAAATATGCAAGGTTGAGAATTTTGTTTTACCGAATACAGAATGGATTGGCTTGAGGGAGTGACTACGAAGAGAAGTTTGTAAAAAAAACATTTTAATTTTTGTAAGAACACGCTTGTGCAGACCCAAACAGGTTTTACGCTGTCTCTTTCCAAGGCAGACATATTACCTTTAGTTTTTAAAGAGTTCAGTATAGTAAAAAAAAATGAGGAATTATTACATTATTAAAAATCGAAAATTGAACCTCTCTTTAAGTTTTATTATGAAAAAATAAAAATACGAATATAAAATATATTCTACCAGCAGGGTATAGAAAAAAAAATAATTAAAAGTGTCCACGTGTCTCTCTTTTAAAAACTGAGGGGCACGAAGTAAATCTAAACTGAAACCAGACGGCAACGCGGCTGTCTACACCCAGGTGTGGCACTCAAAAGGTTATCCTTTGTGAACGTTTCATAACAGCTCCCGGGTGCTGGGGCCAACCCTTCGCCATGTGAAGAACCACACGTGTTGGTCCTAGACGTCGAACAATCTTCAAGAAAGCATTGTGGGAGCGTCGAGAGTTATTGCATACTTTCTCTTGCCAGCTGTCGCTTATTGTTGTTGGAGTTGCCGTGCCTTTGATTTCAATTTAGCCTTCCCCTGCCCCGCCTGATGACGAAAAACAAACAGCATCAGCTAGGCTTCTTAACCGGTAACGTTATACGGTGAAATACCGCTATCTTCTTCAGCTTCCATGGCCTGCAGCTGCGTGAGCGAGAAAGATGGTAAACGCATCGCGTTCATCTGTAGCGATCGCTCAAGGAACAAAAAACACGGCGCGGTTTCTAGCGATCCAAGTATCCCGGCCACCGTTTCATCGGCGTTGCCCGCGACAGAGGAGCTTTCGAAGAAAGAGAAGGCACAATGGAAACGAAAACTCAACAGAACTGACATCGATGATGAAGCCCCGCATTATCCAGTCTGCGGGATGCATTTCGCTAGCGGCGAGTGGCAGCAGTCCTCTAGCGTGTTAGTTTGTTCAAGCCTTTTGCAGCAGTTTTGTTCACTTGTGAGGTGGATGGCCTTGACCTTTAGCTTCATCACGTTCATAACTGAACAATCTTACAACTACCAAACGCGACACGGTGACCCTTGCGTTGTTTACTTCCTAGAGCTGCTCCACAAATAATTGTGAGATTCCAGCGATTTACACGAGTTGTACTGTGTAAAGAAGCTTGTTTTGTTTACACGACATTTCAACACGTCAATATCTGTCTTCAACGAAATATTGATTTCTTTTGCTCGTAATGAGATAGCACTGACGCCGGTAAGTTGTGCACGAACAGGCTGAACGCTATGATAGTAAGCTCGGTAAGTTTTCTCAAGTTGACATGTTGAATGCTAGAACTGTGTTAAGTATACGCTGCATGTGTGCACACATCCGGGCGGCTAGCCGGGCCCTCCGACTCTGAATGCGCATATGCATGGCGATAAGTCAACCACCAGCGTGGCATGGGCGGATGGCCACGTGTCCTTCCAAAGCGTGTCGTATGCGTAAGCTATGGGAACACGCTTCGGTGAAGTAAAGTTAGGCCGAATCTTATGAGATAGTTGGCTTCCGGTTCATCATCTGCACGTAAACGTTTCTGATGCTCAGCACACTTTGAAAAATGTCTGCTTTGTTAGAACAGGGGTGCGTGAAGTGTGGGTCGGGGGGCGTAATAAAGCCGAGTCTATCATAGCTTTGATACTGCTCTAAAAGAGGGGGAGGGGGTGCCGCCGGACGGGGTTCGGCTACTTTAGTTGTCGCGGACCTGAAAAGTTTTTTCTGCAACTCTGTACTAGGGCACAAAATTACAGTACGACGCTATAGCTCCGCCTTTAAAAGTGGAATGTGATAGCTAAATATATCAACGCCCGCTCGTTCCTAAGCGGTGCAAGCGTGTCTGCGTGGATTAGGCGGTAACGTGTCTGGCTCGCAACCAAAGGGTCGTGGGTTTCAATCTTGCCCGCGCCTAATATTTCTATTTTTTCTTTAAGGCAAATTAATTACTTTATAAACTGAAATCATTTAAGACATGCGTCCACCTTTATTTCGCATTACGTGTCATGTTTTAATCACTGGCATTCCACGCGTGACGTCACGTTTCACGTGATCTTTATGGTTTGTTTGAAATTCCCGCGCGAGGTCATGTCGCAGTGACGTCATACCCTATCGACCAATACTGTATTTTCCCGTACCACCGACGCCGACGCTGGCTTTTCTGCAACAGGAGCTCCTTAAGGATATCGCTTTAAAAGCTTATACATCCTTGTGTAGTTCGCTCATGTAGATAGTCCGGAAAGTATTGTAGCTTAGTTTGGGACGCACTTGATGAATCACTTTCTCGCCTCAGCACGCGTCCTCAACAGACTCATGAATGTGACATCAAAGGGAGCGGTCCCTAAATTGCATCATGTTCGCGTTCAAAATTGTACCGCACTTAATGCACCCCAAATTTAGCGTTCCGTGTTTTTATTCCGCTTTCATCGCTTACGTACTGTTGTTTACTGGAAAAGATTCCCCAGTTGAAAATTCATGGTCGAGTATGTAGCTCAGATATGTTACTTTTGGCACGCCGTGCATGTATAACAATCGACAATTTGCGCTGGTCGTTTTGAGACAAAAAGGTTGGCTGTGCTAACATCTATTGCGTGATCATACGTAGCGCATACATTAGGGCATGCTTAATTTAATTTGGTTATACCTCCGGCATTCCATCACGCTGAAAGATTTTGGCTCGTTAGGCCTACGGAGCTTCTCGAGGTCGGAACCTCAGAGAGCCGTCCACGTCAACGCACATACTCGCCCAATCAAGCATACTGAGGTGAAGTATAGATGCACACCAACACAAAATTACTTGAAGACAAAACTGATGGGAGAGAACCGCACGCGACACACCGCATAAACGGTGTGTTTAAATCGCAGAAGTTCGCGTCTCCACACGCCCCGACTGGTCTCGATTCCAGAAGGGGGACTTAGCTTAAATTCATTGACGTGACTTGACTTAAAGTTAAGTTCCCGCCGTCTTGAAACGAAGCCAGCGCGCTTCGTAAATCCACCGTAACCTGAACCGAGCTCGAAGCAAACCGTCGCGAGCTACGCAACGTGGGTATCAAAAGAAGGTTTGTATCACCTACCACCAGGACGGTTATATATTTTCTGTCTTGGCTCGTTTCCTTGTTTTAAGTTGTTTAATGTCGCAACCGTTATGCAGATGTTGCTTTCCACATCCGGGGATGTCGAGACAAACCCTGGCCCTCTGACCTCCGAGGAAAAATTTGATAAGCTGCAAGATGCTATCGAGGCATTAACAACGAGTCCTGCTCGTTACCAACAAGAAAGCTCGCAGAACCTAGACGCAATCAATGCTGCGATTGCCGGTCTCGGGTTACTGATCACTAACTTGGAGGCAAAGGCCAACGAAGTCACCAGCGGAATGGAAAACGTTACCATCCACTCACCAGCGTGCGTCGCCGATTGTGCATGACCACATGACTTTGTTTACTGAAGGTCTTGACAATATGAACAACCCAATGCGAAGAAAAAGCTGAATTCTGAAGGGTTTGCCCGAAGGTGAAAACGAGTCGCCTAGTGAAACAGAGACGTTGGTTTCGAACTTCATAAAAGAAAACATCACTCAAAACCTTAAGGAAATAGAAAGAGCTCATCGGCTTGGTCAAAAGCGGACTGGTTCGACCCGGCCAATCATTGTCAAGTTCCTGGGTCTTAAGATCAAAGCTGAAGTCCTACGAAATGATTACAAACTAAAAAATGTGTCGTCTCCAAAGGTTTGGATCTCTGAGGATTTTACACCCAATGTGTAATTCGCTGGGCAAAAGTTGCGCTGAATTTGCGTGCCAATTTTGAGACCAAAATATCAGATATAAGCTATCTTACGGCAAGCTACGCGTTGGAATTTAAATGTATGTGTGCGATAATGAAAGCGCGGCTGTCATCCAATTGCTAGTCCCACCACGCGCTAGTCCGCGTCACGCCGACTGAGTCACTCGAAACGAACTTTCTTCAGCGGCATCTTGCCCTAGAAATATGCCAACGTTATCTTTTTTGCAGCAAACTTTCGCAGCTTAAGGGCCGTTCCCACACTTTGGACTCCTTAGAACCGGGTGCCTTGAAACCTCTTAAAATATCTTAGGACGAAAGAACACTGGCACACTTGCGCCATCTATGCGGTGACCCTAGAACTGCATTTCACAAGAGCGTTTTGCGGAATTCCCGAATTAAAATCTGCGTAATACCTATGAGAACGGGCCGTTTATAACGTTGGCAAACGTTATAATCATTCGCCAACGTTATAAAACAACAAGTGCGAGAGAAATAAAAAAATGCGGGACCGCCGATTTTCCTCTGCTACCCAATAGATGGCGCCAGTGCGTCCTCTCGTCGTAAGAGATTTAAAGACGTTCCAAGGCACACGGTCTTAAGAAGTCGCAAGTGTGTGCACGGGCCTTTAGTTTCCAAACAAAATTAATTCGAGTGCATTACTTCTTCATGTGAGGCAGATATCATTATCGGTACAGAAACTTGGTTGACGTCCAGTGTCGAGAACTTTGGACTAATCTTAAGTAAAAACTACAAACTTTTCCGAAAGGATCGAACTTTTATGAGGGGGGGGGGGAGGGGGCGTACTCAATACAGTTAAAAATTGGATTCACTGTTTTTTTGTTAAGTGCGATTCCACCCGAAAATATAATCTATATTCGGGTAGAGCTGGACTTTTGCCATGTTTTGAATGGTGCCTGGTACCGTCCGCCGACCACTAACCTGATGACTTAAACGAGTGCTTGTACACTTGCCTTAGTAATGCAAGAAGTGCTTACCCAAACGATATTCTTATACTTGCTGGAGACTATAATTATCCAGGAATACAGTGGGAAACACTCCACCCATTTCCAAACTCTGCGTATTCTAGTCACTGCTATGAGTTTCTTGGTTTGTTACAAGCGTTTGAACAAACACTGATGGCTAACGTTCCAACGCGGGATCTCGATTTGTTCTTGGTGTCTAATGCCGACTATGTAATTTCAACTAACGTCACTAACCTTACCAATGACCACGCCATTGTGCATGTTGAAAAATCTTCCACTTTAAAGCGCTTCAAAAACTGCCGTAAGAAGATTCCTTGTTACAATCGTGCGAATGTTGACGAATCAAACGCCGAACTAGCTTTGTTCTTTGACCAATATTTTTTATGACTTGCGCGGGTCGTTGGGTGAAATGCAACTGGATGAATATAAAAACTACGCTGCAGCGCCCTTTTTCACCGTACGTTCTTATAATAAAATCATATCAATCGCCCTTTCACCTTGGTTTACAACCAACTTAAAGCCCTTACTGAACAAGCAGAAACGACCATTTGCGAAAGCTAAAAAGAATGGTGAGGATTACGATTGGTCATCCTATCGCCTGCTTTCGACTTAGACTGTAAGCGAAGTAAAGAAAGATAAGAAGGATTTTTTGGTCTGACCCTCTCAAGTTTTGCAATGCTTTCTATCCGAGTCATGGCCGTACTGACCCCGTGTTCATAAGGGACGATTCTCGCCACATTAATGGCAATGAGGCAGCACATCTGCTCAACTGGTTTTTCTCTAGCATATTCACGGAGGAAGACTTTCCCTTTCCTCCGATTTCTCAACGTCCAGTTATTGTTATGTGTCCCATTTTACTGAGTAGCGATGGCATTATAAAGATATTAGAAACACTCCCAATTAACAGTGCGCCTCGGTAAGGATTTCATACAAGGAAAGTTTCTTAAGGTGAGAACTTCAGCTTGGGCGAGTTGGTTATTCATGATACTGCTTCATAAGGGGTTTATCTCAACTATTTCTAACAAAGCCTTGACGCAGGATGTGTTCCACCCGATTCGAGTTCTGCAGTTGTTAAACCCAGTTTTAAATATGGCGACAGATTCAACCCGCCTAATTACCGTCCAGTTTCGCTCACAAGTGTGTCTTGCGAATTTACGAACATTAAACAAAAATAAACAAAAACAAAATTTGTACAAACATTATGGCACATTTGGATCAAATAAACTTTTAGAGAAGCTCTTAGGCACCCGTTTTCGGCTTGAGCAGCAGCGTCACTGTCGCCGTCGCCGACGGCGTCGGCGTAACCACGCGCGTTGCTTTATGGGAACAATGCAAGCGGGCGTAAGCGCACGTCATATTAAGAAACAATTTCCCCGCTAAATTCAGCGCAAATATGTTTCTGCTAGATTTAGCGGGAAAAATTTCCCGCTAAGTTTAGCGGGGAAATTTTCCTGCTAAATCTAGCGGGGAAACTTTCCCACCAAATTTGGCGGGGAAATTTTTCCGCTAAATAGAGCGAGGAATTTATCCCGTTAAATTTAGTGGGATATTTAGCGAAAATTTTTCCGCTATATTTAGCGGAGGAGGAGGAGGGGAGGGGAGGTATGTCCCTCCGTACTCTCCCCTCCTCTTAGTCAAGAGCTGCGCCCTAATTCAGGCATTACAGAGAATTGTAAACGTTTAATTTTTTTCTTTCTTAATCCACGTGGTTTCAGGAAGAACTATTCATGTAATACGCAGCTCTTCGAATTTGTACATAATTTGCACTCACTCATGCTGGAACCCAAACTAATATTATGTTTGTCGAGTTCGCAAAAGCATGTGATACAGTACTCATGGGTGTTTAATTAAAAAAAAAATTTCACCTTCAAACGAACCCCTTGATAGTTGACTGGGTACCGGCGTTTCTTACCAACAGAACCCAATCAGTGATGGTTAACAATAGTGTTCCTTCTCAGCTGCCCGTGATCTCTGTTGTGCCCCAAGGAAGCGTTCTCGGACCCTTACTTTTTGTGTATATGAACCACCTCCCAGAAAGTATTATGTCAACAATTAGGCTGTTTATCGACCGATTGTGTTATCTATAGAAAAATATCTTTACCAGCCGATCACTTATTAGTCTACAAAACGAGCTTAACAGAATCAGCGAGTGGTGTGTTACCTGAGAAATTAAAATAATTTCTTTTAAATGTCGCGTATCATAACAGTTACAAAAAAAAAACACTGTCATCTTTCCAATATTTAATTAACCAGGACATTGAAAATGTACCATTATATCAGTACTCATTGGCCCATTTTACTAGCAACTTGTCCTGGAAAACGCGCATAGAAAGCACAATCACGAATGCATCTAAGAAACTCGGTTTCTTAAAACGCAACATTCATTCCGCTCCACAAACAACGAAGCTTGTTGCTTATAAATGAATCATCCTTTCCAAACTAGATTATGCAAATAATATATGGGATCCTTACCGAATCTACTTAGCTTGAAAACTAGAAGCTCTGCAGAATAAAGCTGCGCGATTTATTTGCGACAACTACTGCACCTTCAAAAGTGACAATGACTTTAAGAGAAGCTTGGGCTTAGGTCCTTTAGAAACTCAGCAAAAAATTCATCGTTTTATGTTTTTTTCTATAAATACATGATGACAGATAATTATTCAAAATATTTCTCTGCTCACCGGTATGGTTAATATCTGCTAGACTTGATCACTCTTGTAAAGTTTAACCCATTAAATCATGTACTAACCTGTTGATGTTTTCACCACTTCCTTTAGACAAAAGGAATAGAACAGTCTCCCCAATAATGTTGTGACTTTATCTGACCTGAAATTGTTTAAACAGAGTTGTGAAGAGTTGTTTTGTTTATCTGCTTTTTCATGACGTTCCGTATATTTTGAACAATCACCCATTGTATTATTGTTAACTTCAGTGTTGTACTGCTTGAGTCATTCAATCTGTACACAATTCATTGCACGTTTGCTCCTTTTGTACACTTTGGCGTTTTTGTTGTTGTAATGTTAAACAAGTTAGTTTTTGGTTTTCAATGTTTCTTATATCTGTATAAGTCCCGACTTCTCCCCCATTATTGTTATCCCCCCTCGTGTAATGCATTAATAGAGGCCTTTGAGTACAATAAACGAAATTAAATGAATGGAATAGGCTAGCTACCTAAGGATGTGTTTGACATTTATAGAAGTTTGTGTCTGGATGTTTTTTTTTAAATTTATTCTGTGTATGTACACACCCCTATACTATAATGCGAAACGGCGATGCCAGGTATCTATGTAAATAAAAAGTTCGTCGTTCGGTGACGGCATTCAGACAAAGGATATAGTAGTTTCACAGCGTCATACACGCATATAAAACACTGCTCACAGTCATATGTTCCAATCAGCTTGCTTTTCTCCACGCTGAAATGCTTCTACCCACGTTTGGCCTTTTCGTGCACCCCTCGGTCCCCCTGTGGTTTCGGCTTCCTTGTGGATGGAAAACGAAACCAGCAAAAATAGGTCCTAACCGGACAGAGACTACACCGTGATGTCCGGTCGCTTGCTGATTGGCTCAAGCGTGCGTGTCGACGGAAAAACTGGGTCCGTAAACGTCGTTTCTCGGCGTCCTATTTCACAACGATCGACTTTTTCAATTAAAAAACAAGCATAACAAACTCACCCCGCGTCGCTCGTTTTTCCGTAATGTAAATTCTCCTTTAGAGACGGACGTCATGAGCAGGGTCTCCAACCCGAGGGAAATTTCCCAGATTAAGGTAATATTCAGGTCTCTGCGGCAATATGGGAAATCTTGCCTGTTTGAGGGAACTTTTGCCCACCGTATATGTCTGGAATTGTATGGGTCAATTATAATTTTATTTCGAGATAACATTGGATTTTTGGCGGCTTTGAATACAGTATGGCTATTCTCTCCAGCCGTTCGGCGGTTTGTTGTGCGACCATCTGGAAACACCGAGGAGCAGTTTAAAATCATTTTTAGGCAAAATCTATTTTCATCCGTTTTCATCGCCCCCGCGAAAGCTATGGAGGAATTGATCAGCCAAGTGCAGCTTCTGGGAGCGCCGCTGTGCCTTCTCGAAAAAGAAAGCCTGAGTACAAGAAGAAGAAATACTGCGATGTCTGCATAGAGATTCAGACTTACCATGACTAATACAATTTCGTGAAGTGCCTTGCACCAAATTGTAGTTACTGTGTGCCGTGTTGCCTGTGTTCGAGATCGAGAACTCTCGCTTGTGTTACCCCTTTTGTTTTGCACTGACTACTATACAGATCGTTATTGAAGTTATTAAGCAGTACAATATTCTGACGGCGTGCATAACATTGAAACTGAAGCTAGGGTTTCATTCGTCAGTTTAAATCTCCCGGTAACACTTCCCTTCGCCAGATTTGCTTAGGCTGCGGTTTTGGCCTACTGAGCCCATTTTTGCGAAACGTATGTGAGGCGTAAGTGCTTCATAATATATATCCCTCATCGTAAAAATAGAAGTGATGCAAAACAACAACGAATATTTAGTATTATGTAATTTCTTGGGCAAGCGAGGGAAATTTTGCAAGAAATCGAAAAATTTTGACTTTTCGTGGTGTCAGCCCTGGTCGTGAGTGAGTTTTCGCCAGACTCTGACAGTATTCTCTTACCTTTTTAAAATGATTTTGAAATTGTCACGTTACTTTTTTTGCGGCATTAAGTTGTAATGTAAGTTACTTACATGTATGTATTGGTAAAAATTACTTCAATTAATCTTTACTTTAAGCAAATATGGACATAATAAAGGTGGATGAATACATTGGCAGGCAATTCAGCAGCATAAAAATAGCAAGTTCAACAAAATAGGAAACATTGTAAAGAGGAGAATAACAGTAAAGAAAACACGATTTCTTTGACCGGTCGCAAACCATAAAAAAACGTCCAAGGCATATACAAATATGCAAATAAAGGGAGATCAAGAAGTCAAACACGAGTAGGCTCTGCCTCCTTCTATCGCCTTCCATCGTGCTTTTCTTCTTATCCTGGGGAAAAAAAATAAAAACAACATCGCGCTTTTACCGTTTAACTTGTTCCAACTTCGACGCCTCCCGCCACCTGCACAGATATCAAACGCGGATCGTTTCCCCTCAATTCGCGGTCTCACAGCTCGCGTAACGGACAAGGTAGCCTCGCGCGAGTGGGTCGGGATTAGTTCTCTTTTTCTTTGGTGGGCGCTACTGTATTCTAGTATGCTTTTGAGCCACGGCTGAAAAGCGCCCAGAGCTTTCGTAGATCGGTTCCTTGCCTCGGAATCTCCGCAGGGGTAGACGCTCCTACTGAGCATGCACACAAGTATAGCTTTGTCTGCTGAATTCCAGGGATCGTTTCCCGTCGCATCAAGCTAGCGGGATCGCGGGTCTGGTTACAGCTTTCATTACCTTGGCAGCTTATAGGCGAACTGACTGCATCTACATACTTTCTCTTGGAGGGGCCCTTAAGAGGTTACTGAGATCGTCTAAATATAGCGATAGCTCACTCTGCGGACGCCAAGCATCCTAGAAATCCACAAAATCGTAACGATGCGTAGCCGATTTCCCAATTAAAAAAGAAGACCAAGATAGTACAGACCGAGGTCATCTCTGGCGATGAGAAGACCATTGTTTCGGCAACCAGAACGACGTGTGACCAATGAAATCGCGACATTACTTTGAGATTGCAAACGCTGTTATTACAAGATGTGAATGTTTTGTAGATGATAAAAACAAATAAGAGTAGTCGAAAAAGTTAAATTTTCGCGGACAGGGAAAATAGTACTGCAATAATCGTTTCAAAAACAGCGCTTTATCCTTTTTTTTTTTGTGGGCTCGGACTCGGGTTTTATTTTGTGTTGTTCGGTTTCACCTGATAACTTCATGACTAAGTTGTCAAACAATTACCAGAATTAGGCTTCACTGCTGGTTGTTTGGTCGATACGTGTAGTGTTTGGCTCACCACTGCCACTTCGGCGGTTATGTGGCGAAGCACTAAAAGCTATAAAAAGGCACTTTGACACTAACTATTTTCCTGGAGCTTAACCTTATAAGGCCCAGGTTGCGCAGCTATGACTGCCAAAATTAAACAAAGCTAAAGCTCGTTTACACACGAGTGTTGCGCCGCGTTGCGTCGTGCAGCAGGGTGCCTCCTCATTGGCTCGTCGTAAGGGTCTCCATAACAACAGCTCGACTCAAGCAGTTTTAACGCAGTCAAACGCGTTCAAACGCGACAGTGTGAACAAGGCGTTAGGATTTATTTTTCTTTCTTTTTTTCTTGCGTGTTGCCTGTGAATATGGGAGAATGACTCGATCTGGGATCAGCGTCCCACGCAGCGCAGTATATTGCGCCGATATTGGCGTCAAACCGGAAATATTGTGTCGATACCATTTTCACCCAGCCGATATCATTTAAGTATCGGATGGGTCGCCTCGACGCCATCCTGTCACCTTGTACCCGCCGCTGTTTTCGTTTGAGTATCGATAGTGTCCTTCGTGAATACGCTATGCTGGCGGGGTGTTTCGATTTTTGACTGACTCAAAACCGACCTTGAAAAAAGAAAACAAAAATGAATTAAGCATAACGAAACCTGTTCACTTTCAGCCCGAGAAAGGCAGACAAATGAGCAAAGGAAGATTAGCTTCGCTCATCGTCTCCCTTGGACCCCGCGTTTTGTTGAGCCTCCCCACCTTCTTTTGTGTCTTCATGTGGATGTGAGCGAGCGCGGCGGCCGCTTCAACCAAATCAGAGAAGTGGGGGTTAAACACGTGACCGCTCTCCGTAGGACGAAAACGTTTGAACGAAAATTTGTCACGTGACTCGCACTGACGCGCCGATGGGCTCACTGAGGCCGTAGTCTTCGCCGTTTGCCAAGTGATGACGACGGGTATAGGGGGCCACGTGCGGCCGGTTTCCAAAACACGCTCTTCAGTGTTCGGCTGCTTTTTGTGCGTTTGCAGTCGCGGCCGTGGTTTTTTGTCATGGAAGGCCGGAATACGTCCATGCCAATTTTTCGTTAACATTTGTTGGACGCGCTTCACCAAAGAACTGCTGATCGGCGACCGGGAGACTTCCGCTGAATGTGGGCGATCTTTTCTTTCTCAACTTTGTGTTGGTATAGCTTTGTGATGCCCGAATCACATTATGCATCATCATAGATTACGTGATATCGATGTTATATTCGTTAGCACACTGCAAGCATGCTTTTACAGTACTTCTGCTTCCGTCACAATAGATAGTTCTAGTAGAGCGTTCCGCACGGACGAATGAAAGGATGTTAATGGCTACATCATTTGCGACGTATGCACAAAGGCGGCGGCGGAATATCGGGTATCGTTATCGGAGTTACCGAACCGACCTACTAAAACTATCCAATCTGCTCAGTCCTTCGTGTTTCATTTATGTGTTTTGCTTAGCAAAAAGACCAACAACAACAGGGTAATTATATTTAATAACTTGCTCTCCGATCCAGCAGAGAAGTATCACTTTTGTAAATGTGTCGAGAACAAGCTGCGTTTAATGATAGTGGTTTAATAAACTTCACGGAGCGATCAAAACCAGTTTCGTTTCCGCGTATGCGTGCGAGGCGCGCACTACATCGGCAATTCACGTGCAAGCCAATACTGCCGATATTTCCAATACAAAGAGGGCGCATAAGTGGCGTCCGGTCGATACAGAGCAGACGCAAATGAGACATCTGGCCGATACCTGGCCGACAGTACTCGCACGATATACCGCCGACACTTGGGCGGTGGCGAGACGGTGGTACGCCAATACCTGCCCGACCTTGGGGCGTGGTGCAAACCCGCACATTCCGCCAGCCGACTTTCGCCCGACACTGGCACGAGAGTGGCCGCGTACCGCCGTGCTGCTTGGGTTGGCTACGTAACAAGCGTTCACGCAGTTCAAAGAAAAAACAAATGAAACAGAACAGCGCCCATGACAGATATTGACGGGAACACTTGCTAGTTTGAAGACACAACGCTGCAGTCATATGTCACGAGTAAGCGGCAACCAACCCCGCTAACGCCCTGCAAAAAAAGAAAAAAAAGACTTGCACATTTTATTGACGCTCATCCTTTCCTCAAACGAGAAATTGCAGTCCACGTGCGAAGCCTTTCTCTTTCGCAACTAAATGCGGGTGCGTCTTGTATCAGCTGCAGGATTCACCGCACGTTCGTGAAACGTCGATTCAAAAACAGCATTTCCCATTAAAATCCCCGACAACTACCTGTTTTGCAATCTCTGCATTGCGTAGTTCACACGAAAGGGTTCCCGTACTGTTCGCCCATAGACGTGGCAACCATCGTGTTTTTTTATTGTTTCTACTAAAGCCATAAAACTGTAGTCGCGCATTGAAAAGGCAGGCTCTCTACATGAAGCGTTATGCGTGTTCGTCGCTCTTAGTTAGGCATGCAATTTTTAATTACGATAATAAATATTATGTTGTGCACCCGTTCAAATTTTCACCGTTTAGTCAGTAACCATATGTTTAGTCAATATCAGTTAATCGCTTAGCTAATATATGAATCGGCTTACAGAATCATAAAAAAATATTGCAAATTTCTAGACATTACTTAGAACACAATCCTCAAGTTTTATGGCCTAAAACGAGTCGCGTTGGCGCCTTTCAAAATGGCTGTCATGTGTGCGATCAACGTGGAACAGCAGAACGCCGACAGGCTTGGGATGCCCAAGTGAATAAAAGTTTGCCAGATATGAGTGCCATTAAACCTCAGCACAATTATTTCATCAAAGAGAAACGTTTGCGACAATATTTATGTTGAAATCTATCAATACAGAACTGGAGAGAACGTTATTGCCTCACCGTGGTCCTACCATAGTTGGGACTTGCGTATACATTAGCTGGGGTTTCCAATACTTAACCATACAAAACTAAAACGCTTAAACACAAGTATTTTATTCGTTTGTTTGCCGGGCATACATTCATACATTCCAATTCTATAGACTAACGATAGTGTAGACAGAAAAAAATGGAAGATCTTTACAAATCCCTGTAATGCGAAATTAGAGCGCGGCTCTTGAGGAGGAGAAGGGAGTGTATGCCCTCCTCCTCCTCCCTCTCTCCTCCTCCTCCAATTAAGTTTCCCCGCTAAATATAGAGGGAAAATGTCGTCACATCCCTTGGTGTCACGTCACCTATATGAACAAATTCAGTTTCTCCGCTAGATTTAGCGGGAAATTTGACGTCATTTGACCGCAACACAAATTCAATTTTCCGCTAGAAACAGAATTTCCCTGCTAAATTTAGCGAGGAATTTGATTGGTGTTGGTGTCGCGTAGCGGGTGTTTTTCCTAACTTAAACTCTTCTTACATTTTTTTACACGATCATGGGTGTTAAAATGTTGAATGTGCACCTCGTTGCATCACTGGAAAGATCAAATGAAAATCAAGTTATCCAGAATGTACCCCATCATTTGTCATTTGCGCAGTTGACTACCTAAATTCCTGGTCGATCTTCTGTTCTTGAGACCGAAAATATTGAAGAGAGCCAAACTCAGAAGGGCTGACAAGCACACAGTTACCATGTCGCCTACTCTGCACCTTGCCGTAACCGCTGGTACTACACTGTACGATAGTTACCGCACAACCGCACGGCGTCCAATCGTAGCACACATTTGTCAAAGGAAAAGGTTTTCCATAAATGAGAGAATATTTGTTAGGACAATGTCCTCACAAATATATAATGTAAGAAAATTCTTTTTTTTTCTTACACAAAAATGTAGACGCGACGGCGCGGTTTTTTCCGCAGTGTAAGAAACTCGGTGTGCCAGCGCGAATAAACCACGTCAAATTAGGCGTAAGCAAAACATTACGAACTGTTTACAACTTTCGATTGAGCACTGCCGATACGATGGCATTTTCTGTGCACGAAAAAGCTTTGTCAGCGAGAGTACGAAATCGCTTTCCGCAAATGTGCAGCTAAATCAAAATGCGTGCGATGAAATGTCGACCGTCGGCTGACATTTGCGCCGCTGCACATCGCAACTGAATATATCACCGAACGTGGCTCACTTTGCGTATCTATAGCAACTAATTTCGACAGGAAGTTCCGAAATAAGCGCAGAAGAAACGTATTGGCCGTGAAACGTTGTCCTGACCGCTGGCTTGCATTCCCAACAGTCGGCGTAAGCAAGTTGGCGCTGTTTTGCATTTTACTCGAGACAGGCAACAATTAACACCAGTATTAGTTTCGTCGACTAAGTTTGTGCCTAACATCAGTGATTTCTACCATGCCGGCAGTTTTGATGTCAGCCTTTCCGTTGAATGTGAAAAAGGATCATGCCGGCGATCGCTTCTCAGTGCTAACTTCGTCGGGCTCTGTGTAATACACAAAGTGCCTTCCGTACTTCTCGTAAGTTGATAATTAGCTTTATGGGTAATCATTATGTCAGTTTCAGTCGTTGCACTCGTCCGCAAAAAGTTTTGATTGTTTCAAGAACCGACGCTGCCACGTTTACTTGCCTGTTCCAAAACGATCAAATACAGAAGTTAAAATAAAAGCTATCATGTTTGGCGTGTCCTGGGTTTATTTTGTTCGATGACTGACTGCTGCACACAACAATCAAAAGCTGGCTTGAGGACCAGGCTCCTTTGCCATTATAGAGCTTTAGAATAGAGGGTCCCAGAGCTTGGGGACCCCAAAGAAATAGGGGCTGACCATTGCGCATGCGCCGAACATAAACTGCGTTTTGAGTTTTGGGTTGGCAATCGCCCCTGACGCAAAATTCGAGAAATTGCGTGGGGCCCCCATTTGCTCGGGACCCGGTTGCGTCGGCAAACATGGCGGCGCCCTTTCCGCTCGCTTCACAGCCGTCATGGTCACTGCAGTATTAGCCACGTTCATTGCGAGTGAATGGTGCAGCCGGCTTTCGCTTCGCCTAATCTCGCTCAAATCACAAAGAATAGGTGGTGATCTCACCCTCTTTTAAAGATTGTCTTCTGATCCTGGCCGTTCCTAAGCCTGAGAGACGCGGTAACCGTTGACATGGCAACGCCTCGGTACTGCGAGACTCCGAGTGTATTTCGTTCGCGACTCGTTAAATGTAAGAGCAAAAACAAATCTTGCAAAGGAATTTAAGTCGCTCCAGCCATGTTCGAAATAAAGCAGCTGTTCGCAGAGTATGCTCGCAAGCGTTCTTCTCACTTTCGGCATAGTTTTACGCCGAAATTTTCGGCGACCGACGCTCAACGCGGCACACGAACAGCAAAAGCAGTCCGATAATGAGCACCAAATTGGAGCGCTACGGATTGGATTGTTTTGGATGAAAACACCTAACAATATTTATACTGATTTTAGATTGTCTTTTGTTTTAGTCGGGTTGATTTGATTTCGCCTTAACTAATATTTATAAACAAAAAGTACTTACTGAGCGCGTATGTTTACATTTTTTATATATATCTTTTTTTTTAAATATCACCTTGTTAACCCCATTGGCGCTCCAAGCGAGAAAAGTAAGCCTGCCGCGCTGCGTTTGTAGAATGTTAAAAGCCCTATTCTATAAGTTTATATCCCGGTAGCGCCAATCTTGTTTTGTTTGTGTTTCCCCGTTTCTTATGGGCACCCAAACCTTGGAGCCCCCTATTATAAAACTCTCTATTAAGATCGTTACTCGTGACGTGTCTTTTGTTGTCAGTGGAGCCGCTTCTGAACGCGTCCATTGCCCACAAAATGATATCTGAAGCGTGTGGAATTTCACCTGTGTCCTACGGGGCATTACAGTGCCACTAGAAAAAGATAGTTCTAAGACCTCCGTCATTTGGTTCAGCGAGCTAGTTTTTAAACACACGTCATTAGGTGCCTATTTATTTTCTCAACCGATGAACATTTTTCATGAAACGTGTTCAGAGCCGTGACGAAGGCTGCTTACAAAATTACACATACAAGAATCGGAAGTAACAAACAATTTGCAACCGATAACTGTGTAACGACGACACGAATCATGATTTTTTTTCCATGGTAACAAGTAATAGGGACATTTATGGCTTACAGGGGCCATGAAACAAATTTTTTGCTGGAATAAATAATTTTAGATAGAGGTTTTACTAATCTCATATCGTTTAGTGGGCGAAAGGAAAGAAGGTACAAAATCAAGTCTGATTTTCGGTACGAAAATTTGAAAACACAGCGGACTATCTTGTATTTCCTTCCCTTCGAAGGGTCACTGTCATTTCGGCCAACAGTCACATCACGGCCGAGCGTGCATCACGGCCGGGAGGGGCGGAAGGGCCGGGAGGGGCTTTGAGGCCAAGTAGGGCATTACGGCCGAGAACTGTGTTAAAGCCGATAGTCTCTGAATGGGCCGATGTTGCCGCCTCCTCGGGGGTTGCGTTGTGGTTGACGACCCTAGTTGCCGCCATATTGGATAGATGGCGCCACGTATTTCTTTCATTTGTCGGTGCACATTGTATCTCTCGGGGACGGCAAATACTGCGTTTTCCGTTTTATTGCTTCATTATCTACAGACACGTGTTGGGAACATCTTCGCAACGGAGAAGTGCCTAACACGAGCAGGCAAAGTTACGCGGCCAACGACGCCATCAGTACTCACAAGGCCAACCTGGCGCGACAGTGGAGCTACATGAGCACCACAGCAGGAATGGGCGCGGCAGCCATGTCAAACCTACAACACCAGTTCGCACACAACATCAACACCTTCCTTGGTGAATTGTCCTGGCTGCTGGGGCTAAAGAGCTAGGCGAGGTAGGGCTTGGCGGCCAGGGTTTTCTTTTAACGTGGCCTATGTGTTTTTAATATTTCCTAGCCTGCATGCATGTGTTTTCTTCAGCGTTGCGTTGTAAAAATATTGAAGATAATATTTCTAGATTCAACCTCACTCATCGCTTTCGTAGCCGCCCGGTAGACCCAGAGACATAATTAACTTAGTTGGAGTGCTGAAAATTGAAAAGACGGAATACGTTTTTCACTGACCTCTTAAAGATACGATTATTAGAACATAGGAATGTTATACCAAAAAGGCGCCCTAGATTTATAGCATTTATTTGGATAAACGTGCGCGTGTTTGTGTATGTCTGTAATAACCCAGATATGCAGATGAAGGAACTACTGATGAAACGAATAAAAAATGATAAAACGCAGAAAAGCAAATAAATAAATAAAGAAATTCGGCTAGGCAAGGCCGGCGTACCGACTGGACCGAGTCGTGAAATGTGAAAACAAACCTAAAACCGCAGTATTTGCAGTCGCCGACAAATACACTCTTAAAAATGCCCATACGTCTACTTTCCCGCAGAATACTCGGAGCGTCAATCATTGCAATCTGCGAAGAGACCTCGGCAAATGACGAGATTGAAAATATGTTAAGCATAAAAATGAAGTCTGAGTTGTGACACTGAGAATGACGTTTCATTCACCATGCTCAGTGTGGCGCCATCTATCTTATTTGCTGGCAACTACAGTCGTCAATCACACAACACGACTCCCGAAACGACGGCCGCGCCAGTCCATTCTAAGACTAACGGCGTTAATGCAGTTCTCGGCCCTTACGCCCTACTCGGCCCCAGAGCCACTCCCGCCCCTTCCGCCCCTTTCGGCCCTAATGCACTCTTCGCCGTAATGCGACTATCGGCCTTAGAGGGATGGTCCCCCCTTCGAAAGCCTTTAGCCTTTTCACTGTGATGCATCCGCGGTACCCAAAGCGCATCACCCGGCTCAAACGCACGACCCACGACACCGGACCTCACTTATTCCCATCACCCCTAAGCTGATAGTGCGCTGGAAGCTATGCGCTTGCCGGACCAATCAGCCGCCTCCCTTTCATCACCTGAACTCATTCTCTGGGCGTGGGTATGCACGAGGGAGGGTGATCATGTGCCAAATGTATGGATGGCCCAAAAAGCACGTAGCTTCCACAGCACTCTCAGCTTAGGGGTGAACGGGGTGGGAAAAGCAACTTTTGTCCGAGTTTTGGGCGACGGGCTAATATTCTAGGAGGAGAATGGCGGTGTCCGGGTACGCAAACGAGCGTACCAGAAAGAACAGGGACCCCCCTTTCCGTCTTCTTGAACTGTTTGGTACAATGCGCGATTTGGGAGTTGAGGAGGAAGGCTGAAAAGGAAGAAGTTGAAAAATCGTTTCGTGACCCCTTTACGGTTGGTTCGGAACTTTACGTTAAGGCCCTATTATGTCGTCGGTACGATGCTTATGACTGTTTATGACTGCTTACGACGGCATAGTACTACGGGTTGCCATGGCGGTCAACGTCCGAGCAGTGGGTCGTTATAAAACGCAAGGAACCCTAACGTATTCGGTCGTATTATACACAAATGACTGAACCAGCCTGTAGGGTCAGGCTATGTCACTATGTGCAAGACAATGAAAGTAGTAGGGCAAACACATTTGCGACTTTTATTTGGGGAAAGTAAGTTTAACTTCAAATAATGCTTATATTGCCAATGTTAGTAGAATATGCAAATTTCTCATGACTTTTTTGTGTGCTTAGTTTGACGAAATATTGTTTTATTGCCTAAAGTGCGGCACTTCTTGTAAAAGTTCAAATAACTCTTTATGTTCCTAAGTAATTTGCAAAGCACTCGTAAGCGGTTCCACCTATGACCGAGCCCAGCAATAAATATAAACAAGTCAGGGAGCAAGATGAATAATTATATTCATTTATTGCGTACTCGAACCTGCATTCGTTGTTGAACCTGTAGCATCAGCATTCACGTCAGTGCCTTTATGGCTTGCAGCGTTTTGAATCGTACGTTATTTGCTTATAACCCCGCGAACACAAGAGGTCGAACACAAAGTCACAACAGCTCAACTCCTTATCCACAGCACTTTCATACACCCACAGTTCGCAGGCCTTGAATGATTCTACAAAGAAAAGGAATAATGGATTATAAAGATTATTTCTGGCTAACTGATTTTTTGTTATCTTTAGTATTTAACATGTTCATAAACAAGGGCAGTTTGATAACTTATTTTTACTTTGCTCAACTGGTTGGCATCGTGCAAGGTAAAGCGAGGGAAATCTCACTTTCAATATATTATATCTAATTCGTCATTTATTACCAGTCTGATTTAAAACAATCTAAGTGTATACTTTTTTACGAATGTTTTTGTTGAAGAATCTAAATAGTGTGAGGATGTATTTAACAAATATCGACGTCGTACCTCGCAGCCTAAGCTCGAGCACATGCGTTTTCATGAAGCTAAAATATTCCTCTTAGATAAAATTATAGAAAGGCCCTGCCCCCTCCTTTTATTTCATAACTTGAGCTCTTGTCGATTTTGAGAGGTCCTAGAATGCATGGTCTGTAAGACATGATTGACACCGCACGCGTGAAGCCGTCCATGAACAGTTAGGAACCAATAAAAACAAATTAAGCCTGAAAAAAAATATTTCCTATGCACAAGCACTGGAAAATGACGAAAACCGTATTGGTTCATGCTGCTACTGTCAGTTGCTACCACAAACGCACGTATCTGTTCTAGCTGCTTTCGGGTGCTCATCTCAAATAAGGTTCTCACGGTTTTGCTTTGGGTTGTACCATCTGTGAGAAGCAGCGTCAACCAGAGTTATTCGGTTTTTCGGTTTTTTTCTCCGGTGCATAGTACACAACAGGCTCACACGGATTGATGGACACAACTTTGTACGTCCATCAATCTCTACGAGTTATAAGATGATGGCAACCAGATTAGATCAAAAGGTGTTTTGTCGTAGCTCTCACATATGCAAGAAAAATATGCGTGTAATTTTACAGGTGAATTTTACCGGTTTACCGGTCGCACTGCTCGAAGACTGCACTACACGAGTAGTGCAATCTTCGAGCTAATGCTTATACATTCGAGTTAAAGTTTTAGTTTGATTCGTTTTGATGCTCACTTTTCAGGTTTGCTTTACCACTTGAACGGATGATAAAAAGACGTGCATAACCGAGATACTTACCATTACTACAGTTATCCTTCCGTATGACTGCACAATTTTTGTCAGCGAATGCAAACGGATACAACTCACTTTCATTCGCTAGGAAAAAAAAAACAAGTGTCGAAAGAATTAGTAATAGTGGCCGGCTGAAATGTGTCTATCAAAGAACAATTGAAAATGAACAATCAATTCATTTTGCACGCCTGATATTTTTTGTTCAATCTTTCTAACCAAAAGCTCAGTTACTTCCTCAATCAATCTTTTTGCAGTAGGTCGACATGTGCGGAAACTGTCCAGACAATTAAAAATAACTACTTTAAGATACGAAATTCATTGATTACATTTCAGCTGTTTTCCCCGAGCCGTTTGTGCTTTCCCCGACAATAAATGTGTAAAATACTTCTCCTAAAAATAAAATATTTAGAACAACAAGAATGTGTATGCTGTTTTTAATGCCACTATATCATTAAGACTACCGCCATCACTGAAAAGCTTTGCATATTGGAAAGATAATTGTTTCGACTCCCAGGATTGTGACTTACTGCGAGCCACTGTGCCGTTTAGAACGTTTTTTGTAGTGTACCCATCTGAGCTGACGACATAATAAGTTTTGTTGAATGGTATCCTGCAAGAAAACATCGCAGATATCAGTGATGCTGTCACTTTAGTTGTTCGGCGGCCACAAATACATCGTATTTTTATATATTCAGCTTAGTTGCGACCCAATAACGTTGCTCCTGTGACTCAAACCAAGGCAAACACGAGAAAGTATTTAATCAGTATTTCGTCGAGAACGCGCTAAAATGGTACAGTATTCTTGATTAAAGTTGCCCCGAGGAGGTTTTTACAGCGAAGCTGTTTATGTCTAGGGTTTCGTGGAGTCTTTCGGGTGCGTGACCAAAAACTCTACGCCCGCACCACGCCACCCGCCGCACATGCCGGCGTTTGCAGCAGTAACTGTTCTAAAACAAAAGCCTAACACAAATGGCATTTTGCACGCACTTTCGTCAACGCTTTGTTTTGGTTATTTACTTCGATTTTTTATACGAGGAAAACGTGCGTGAGCTGCGCGTGGGACACCACTCCCTGCATTCTCCTTGAAGTATGGGATAATTTGAGCAATTTTAATGTGCGTGATCTAAAACATCTACACCCGACCGCCCTCTTTTTTGTCGTCGTTCCAAGCACTCTTTGTGCATTGTTTCATTTCTTTCCGCTCTCCCAAGAGCGGTGGTCCCGTCGCGCGTGTCTACTTTCCGCCGGGTGGCGGTCCGTTGCGCGTGTCTAGTTTCCTCCGGCTCCTCGCAGCGGCGATAGTCGTCCACGCGAATGTATATGAAAAAACCAGAAAGACGAGTTGCCGTTCTCCACTTTCAATTTAAGTTCTCTTCTCTCGTCGTAATGGGGAGGCTGCTGTAGTGGTCCGACAGCTCCCGAAGAGCAACGGCGGGAACGGCAACGAGAGTGTCAGCGGTGGCGGCGGAGCGGCACGCGTGTGTGCCTACATTTCGTCACGATGACCACCGATCAAGACAATGAATGTGCTCGTACCTTTGTTCAAAAATTATGTGTCACGTTTGTGTCCTGTGCGTAAACAGCTTCTCTGGTCATCCACCTTCACAGAAAGGAATGGCTCCGAATTTTTAAGATCGCGTAAAAATGTCGATAACTGTAGGCTCTAACCATCTTAGAAATTCATAATTCATACCGATGCGCGGATGGCTTTTCCCGTTAAAAAACAATCAAAATTTAAACTCACCGAAGTTTTTTCCGACGAAAGGGAGAGCATTTCGCTGGCAGCCGGGAACAGATATGAGCAATGAGAACGCGTCATTTCGTTTAAATTGCAAACGCTGTTATTACAAAATGTGTAATATTTGGTAGATAATAAAAGCAAAAAGGAATAGTCCAAAAATGTCAATTTTTCGCGCAGAGGGGACGCAATACTGCAATAATCGTCTCAAAAACAGCGCACCATGTTTGTTGTGTGTGTGTGTGTGTGTGTGTTTTTGTTTGTGCTTTGCTGCAGTTATCTGCCTGGTCGTCAGTCACGTCATCTCTCGAGCGGGCGCTCGCCGGGTTGAATCATCGGTTTTTTTTTCTTCATTCTTCATGCCACGGTCCTGTGCTCGTACCTTCTGCAACATTCATTTCGCCCCATCCAATTTGTTCTCTTTTGCAAGGCTTGCCAGCAAGAACAAATTCGAGGGTGCCAAATGTATGCTGCAGAAGGTACGGCCACCGGAGCATGGTTCGAAGCCATGGCGGCTGATGTGACGTCAATGCAAGCCTTAAGTTAGCGGCGCAACGAAAGCCGTATCGCCTACCACTCCGTGTTTCCAAGCCGCTGGATTCTGTCGTCGGGTGCGTCCGCTCCCACGGGAGGACTGTCGCCTTCGCGGCGCGCTTGGCACGGCGTTGCGGTCAACTTTATGACGTCGTGCAAGTGTGTACGTCGCATCGGAAGAGATGGACCCCATGTCGGCTGTTCGTCGAAGCATCTCTTCCACGAAAGGCGTCAGGTCAGCACGAGCCATGGCGCGATGAAACGACGGCTGCGATGACAGGTGATTCACTCTGTGCGCTACGTCGCGTTACGACAGTACGGCTCCCGCCGAAGGGTCGGGTTATATCCGCGGTGAGAAGCTCGCTAGAAAGCTTCTGTTTTCCTCACTATGTGTAGTACACGTGCTACTCACGCAATTACGCCTTAATTTGCATAGTGCATAGAAGCTTGGCATTGCACGTGCTTGCACCAACAGAGGAAGTTGAAATATCCTCAATCTGGGTTGTGAAAAAGTTCCACCAGGCGGCGATACCCGAATTCCTTGCTGCGAATGGGAAACAAGCCGCGCACATTCGAAATATCCCTCCGCGGTTCCACCGGGTGGAGGCACGAGGATCCTTTGGTTGCTTTTGGCTAACAGTGGTCTTGGCTAGCTGCACAATGCTCTTTCCATCGACGGAGATGACCTCGATGTGTTCAATCTTTGATGGCTTTTTCATAAAAAAATCGGCCGCGCATCGTTTTGATTTTTGGATTTTTAGGATGCTTAGAGCCCGGAGAAAGAGTTATTGGCATATTTAGGCGATCTCGAAAACCTCCTTAAGGCACCTTTAAGACGAAATTATTGCCGACCATTCATATATCAATGCATCATTGCTACTTCTATGACCAGTTAAGTGTTATCGATTGAAAATCAGTTTAAAAATGAAGGAGAGGAAAGCGTTGTGACAAAAGCTAGAAAAAAAAAAAGACACGCATATGCTTGTCTGCCATCTGTTTTTCTTCGGTAAAAAGTTAGCTCAAGTCTCTTGAATATCTACTTCATTGCCATAAAAAATAACTCACTTCTATATTATAATTTTTCTGTTTTCTTTTTTTATCTATGGTTGATTTTCGGCGTTACTTGGGGTATTTTAATATAACCTAGGGTACAGTGTATTCGGTAAAAATCCGTGCTCTGAATACTGACAGGTGTTACGGATATATTGAAATAAGGTGAAACAGCCCCTAATTGGAGCTGTCCTTGAATAAGCGAAATCCTAGCATAGGGGAAAAAAATCCTTACCTAGAGTTATATTTTATGCTAACTCAGAACAATAAACTCTTCGCAAAGCTGCTTCATCCTAACCGCACCTGGAATCTCGTTTCCTTATCTTATGGGTAGAGAGACATTTTCGAAGTGTTGTAGTCAGGGACAATGTTCCCTTGAGGTCGATGACTCCCATTCCCGTGTCTTATTTTGCTCAACATAAGCCCCGGGAAAAGCAGGCTTTGTCTGACTCCAAAGAATGACACAAAAAACACCGAATCTGTGCGAAAAAATATAAACCTCGAACTAACACCCCCAAATTCCAAGCAAAATAAACCCCGATAGCACGAAACCCTGTCGATAATGGGTCTCACAACATATACTGCACTGTCAAAACAAAACATAAGTAAGCGCGATTCTGGTTTAAAAACCTTGAAACTTTTGTTAGAAAGCCTAGAGTGTCCGCCTGCGTTTTGCTACGCGTTTCTTGGCGCAACGTTGGCTGTCACTTTCAGATACTGCTGTGAAGTGAACATGAAAACGCAAACATTACTTACGTCATGTTACTTGTCGTATTCAAATAGGTGATATTATGGAGCACATAATGAGTTGTCTCGTTCATTTCAATCATGGTCGCCCTTACGCACATCGTAGTGTTTTCTCCCGTCGGGTTGGTGTTGAAGTTTCTGTACTTCATTATAAAACTTTCATTGCTTGTAACAAACTAGTGGAAAAATAAATACGAACCCCCTATTAGTGTTATATATTTATGGTTAGGAGAGGTACTGTAATCTTTCTAGACTGATGTGAGATACCTATATGCTTGGGTGTGAAACCCTATGAGCATCTCTGGACCGTGTGTCTTGATGGTAAAAAGATGCGCATGATTGTCGAGATTTTGTTTTCTTGTTCACAGACCTTGTGAACCTTGCTCAAACATCTGCAAAACGCCTAAGCTGGTTCTAGCGGTTTCAGAGGGACGGAGCAAAAGAGAGTTGGTGCTATTTTTATTCTACTATCAGTTGTTGCTATCTTTGGCAGTTGTGCTCCTTCCTTACGATTCATCTCTTGTTGGTAATGCTGTATTGCACTTAACTGTCTTACAACCTTAGATCAGGTGCAGGTAGCGCCTTTTATTAAAATTATAATATTTTCAGAATTGTGAATGTCATAGGGAAAAGTGGTTCTTCGGTGTTTGAAGTCAGAGGAGCGGCAGTCACGCAAGTGCAACTTAACGCAATGGAAACAAATGTCTGAGCCAGCCAGACGAGCGCTATGGCAGAAGAAAATGAGAATAATGTTCAATTCGGGAAGGTAGCACTCAGTTTTTTGTTTTCTGAATTAAAACAGCGCGAAAAGAATACGAACGAGGAGTCACAGAAACTGGACAGACTAAGCGCTGGTCTGTCCAGTTACTTTGACTCGCCGTTCGTTCTTTTTGCGCTGTTATCGGTTCCGATCGTCCTTGGAATAAAGGCGACCTGTCGCCGTTTACAAGCATGCACATTAAGTACAGCGCGAACGTAGCGCCACGCCGTGTCATATCGAAAAGTCAAAGTGCCATTTCCGGCACCAGCCTCGCCACGTGACCATGTTTCTGGCATTTCGCGCGCCCAAACTTGTGCCAGCATGATAGCACATTGTGGTGTTCTGCACTATTTTACAAGATGCAAGAAATATCAAAACCCAAGGAGTTTAAAAATACAACAAGGGCGAATGTTCCCGCTTGTTTGAATCCTAACCATAAACAAGTTAGAAAAATGGTTTGAGCCATCAGGTCATGTCACATGCGAGTCGGTTAATGGACCTTTTTCCAGTAAGCTTCTGCGCATGCGTACACTTGCTCTCCTGGCCTCACTTCCAGCTGTCGCCATTTTCGCAAGGCAAAGTTCCGGTCGACGAACATATCACCTACCTTTAGCCGTATTTCTTCTTTCTTGGCCATTCTTGTTAGAGTATACGCTAGTATGGCTCATGAAAGTGAACAAAGATCAATACAACAGCACGCACTCCAAAAAAAAAAGAAGGAAAAGAATAGCAATGGCGTGGTTTCTTCCCTTCCACTAACGCGTCCCCAAGCGGACACAAGAAGTAGCTAGGAACGAAACGTTTCTCTCCTCCAGGCAGACGGGAGAAAGTTTCCGCGCTCCCGCCTCATCTTCTTTCGGTTTCGTTTTTCGAGCATATCGCGCTCGTTGTTAAATTAACGTTGTTGAGCTTATTCAGCTTCAGCGGCAACAAAGGCCACCTGGAATTCTGTCTCCCAGTCCAAACGTGCGGAACATCTCGGTTGCTTTCACGTTTGTACCCCTAATTTTCTCAAACGAGCAAACGAAACCGTTAGAAACAGCAAAGTTCCGGAGCAGTGCCAGCAGCGCTACGTACACTGGGCTAAGATGGCCACCACCGGATTGCGGAAGGATGTGGCGACGTTGACGTCGTTATGGAAACCGCGGAAGCGTCGTTCAAGACAGGCAGGTTTAGCTGCCGGGTGCCTGCGTGCGTTCTGTGTTGACTTCGGTTCTGTTTTCTGATGCCGAGTGCCAAACGTCAATCAACGTGGTTTTCTATTTCTGCCTGTCAGCAAAATAGCAGGAAAATCGTGATGGCAGTGTTGTGCGTTGTGAACGAAGACTGGAATCGTCGCCCGTGTGACCGTGTGTTTGCGTGTCAGTCGTGTAACAACAATATTAGATGACGAAAGCTGTTGAGCATTGATGCCGCGCTGGTCGGTCAGGCCGTGATCAGAGGTGGCGGTGTGCCGTAGATTGACATTCTGCTTCACATTAAAGGGTTTAAGACTGCTTGAGGGATTAGGGTGTAATCGATCGACCTGCGGATGGTCATGTTGGAACGCAGGTCTGAACTAGCTTCTATCGTACAGTGGCCAATGTGACTGTCGCTTGCGATGTCTTGTTGTTCCCTCCCCGAGAGCGATTGCGCCCAGAGGGAAGGACTGGACAGTCTTTAAAAATGACGGAAAGTACGTATATTTAAGGTTTTGAATTTTATCATCAAAGGAAGAGGATAATACCAACAAAAAAAAACCTATCTTGTACTTTGCTGTTTAAATATACTACGGTTCCTGTATAAACTGCCCTCCAAGTGGCGCGCTAGGATGAGTGCAAGAAGTTTTCAAACCCACCACGGCGTAGCTCTGTACACTTCACATCTGCAGCAAGCCGCGGCTTCGACTGCCATTCATGTTGATCGAAAAACCATTTCTCTGCCCATGAAGCATCGCTTCCCGCTGAGTGAATACCGCCTATACAAAATTAATTCAAGGCGACAAATATAGTCGCACACGAACAGCACAAATGAAAAAAACAAATACAACGATAGAAATGTTCGCTACGACGTGCTTTGCAGGGAAGCAAACACATGTCGTGGAACCACAGTAGAGCGGCTTGTTTTATTGGCTTTCAAATAATTAAAGCGTGAGCGTTTACTTTTCACTAAGAGATTAGTGCCCTGAGCAGCTCAAAATACTTGCAGGACTATGACGTTACTGAAGAAAAAATCAACGTAACCGGGAATATTATTTATTGCTTAGATGCTTACAGAAAAAACTGTACCTTGAAAATGACGAGTATAAAAGGCGGAACAAGCAGAGCTCTGAAGTAGTAATCGGGTTAGTGTGCTGTTGTATTGATGTTTGTATGATCCATATCTGTGTATGTGCTTGTTGTAAATGTTCAGCTGATGTTTGCGGTACGCATAATGTATCTAGATCTGGGATAACAAAACCAATAAAGCTGCCCAAAAAACAATAGTAGCATGAGCAGGAAAACAAAACAAAGAACAATTGTAGCACATGTTTTTCCGGTATTTAGCGCCACCTGGCCTAGCTACTTCCAACTACTCTGCTTGACACTGCCTTCTCGTGGGAAGCGATTTAACCTTATTTTACGCTTCGCGGTACCGTGTAACAATGATATAAGTAGGCTGCTTCATATTTGCTCTTTTCAGAGCGACTTTTGGTTTCGTGAATAGCTTACCACTCCTGCGGGATATGTGGTGCTGGCGAATAAATTGCGGCTCGAGGAATAGCGCGTAAAGTGCGCGAAATAACTGGGTGTCGATGTCTCCTTTTAACATCGCAGTGCTGACGGCGAGAATATTGAGTGACTGCTTTCGAAACACAAGTTTCTTTGCCTGCCGGGGAAGCTGGCTTCGTCAATAAATGCAATTCGTGGAAAACTCGTGTCACGCTTTTATTTTGCTGCTCCTCTCTTCCCGTACAAAAGATGTAGCGTCCTCATTAAGCATTATTGAGCTCCATTTGCTCGATTCGGGGCCACCACATTGAGATGCAGACGACGGAGGAACTTTTGCCCCGCTGTTTTAGGGACGACAGTTTCCCCCATTCTTAGGGGAACATGAGTGTTCCTCCCTTTAAAGGAGCTGTGCAACGATTTTAACGTTGAAAGAATTGGCATCTTCTACTTTTGACACTGTTCATCTTGTCACAAGGGACAAAAAACACACCTCCTTCATTCGAAATGTTGCAATTCCTCCGCGTAATCGCGAGGCAAAAATTAGAATATTCCCCGACCTGCAGCCGCTAGCGGCGGCCATGAGAACCACGCGGCATGACGTCAATGGGGGTCTTGTAGAAAGATAGCAAGTTGTGCGAATACCTGTTCGATGAAAGGTAACTTTTCTATAAATCATGTCGTTCCAACATAAATATAAATGTGTCAAAAACCCGGTATCGTCGACAAAACTTTTATTATACGGAGTTTTAGTGGCGCCATCTATCCCAGGTCCACAAAACCGTCAGCTCTATCTGCTACCGCGAACAGCCGCCAGAAGCCGGAGGTGGAAGGGAACTGAGCCGGACTGGTATGGCCGGACCCGGATGAGACATTCCTCCTTTCACGATATTGTTCGCGCTGCGTCCGCCAGCACGTGGTCACGTGGTCGCGAGCGGATGAGTTCTCGCTGCTCACTGATGGCTCTAGAGAAAGAGCTTCACCGGAACCTCGCGCAACCCCCATTGACGTCAAAGCACTCGTGACTCGGAACATGGTGAAGGAGTTGAGAGGTGCCAAAAACCTCACTCTTTGTCAATTTTTAAAATAAAAACTAGGACATCTAAGCAAAAACGGTTTTTTGTTCTTTACATCAGAAAGGTGGAGACATATACTCCCAAATAATTTAAGCGAAGCACTGAAACTTTTGCACAGCTCCTTTAAGGAGGAGACACTTTTTTCTAAGATGCGATGACAATGTATTCTGACGGGCGGAGGCAAGTTGGTTGCCATTCATTTGTAGTTCGAAGACAGCTCCACATACGGCGCTCGTCACTGGAAAATGTGCATTGGTTGTAGAATTTGCTCGCAGCGTTGAGCTCGCTTGGAATTTCTCAAAAGTAAAACCATGAGGCAAATTCGGGGTGCCTCATTGGCCTTCTACAGCGAAGCTGTTTATGGCTAGGGTTAGGTGGATTTTTCATGTGCGTCAACAAAAACTCTACGATCGCACCGCCGCACGCGCTGCACGCGCCACACGCGCCGCACGCGCACGCCTTCTCCGTATGAAAAATTTGAAGTAAATCCCCGAAATGAAGCGTTGACGAACGCGCGTGCAAGATGCCATTTGTTTTTGCCTTTTGCTTTAGAACAATTACTGCTGCAGACGCCGGCACGTGGGGCGCGTGAAACACCATTCCCTGCATTCTCATGGATGCTTGGGTACTTTAGCAGTAGGTCTATACAGTAGATTAGTTATCAATTGGTACCATTTTCAATATCAATAGACTCTCAGGTAGATAATGAAGGTTTCTCAAAGATTTGCCGCTGTGCGACCCGCGTCGGCCATGTCTACGCTCGTACTGCCCTCTCTTTGTCATCGTTCCAAGCCCCGCTTGCGTGCCTAGTTTCCTTTCCTTCCATTCTCCGGGGGTTGCGGTCCCGTTGCGCGTGTCTACTTTCCGCATGGTGGTGGTCCCATCGCGAGTGTCTAGTTTCCTCCAGCTCCTCGGGGAGATGATAGTCGTCCACGCGAAATAATGACCACCGATCAAGACAACAATAAATGTGTGAGCGTAACTTTCTTCATGATGACCACAGATAAAGACAATAAATATGTTCGTAGAAGTTCGATGTGCTAAACAGCTTCGCTAGTCATCCAGCTTCACAGAGTGGACTGGCTCATGATTTTTTTTTCAAGCAGTCACAAACGCGCCACCTTCGGCAACGATGCACGCGGCGGCGACTTCATTGTTTACTCCCCACGTTGCCTGGTTTGCGCGGTGGAAAGAGAGGGAAAAAAAAGGGGGGGGGGGGGCTAGGCTTAGGTAAACGGCCGCGATTGTTTCACAGGTAATTGGATGCCGCCTCTGAGCTTTTCTTGCTTACGGTCCTATTGAAACTGGTCCATCTTCGTGCGTGCCTCTACGCGCGATTATTCTCCCGGGCCGACGCTTTTGATTACACATTCAAAACAGTTGTTTACCACTATAATATCGCAGGCCATCGTGTCGCCGTCGTCCTCGGTTGCCACCATGGTGCATCGCGTCAGCTCTGCTCCGTTTTACTGTGACAAGCCGTGTTATCTCAAACATCGAGCGCGAAAGGTCATGGTCGTCTGCTGCTTCCGAAAGATCGGAACGTTCATGTAGGCCAATCAGCAATCAACTTAGATTTGCCTTGTTGGATTACACCACGAGGATGTCCCAGTATGCCTCCAGACACGGGTAGCACAGAACGAGTAGCACGGCCTTCCTTCCATTTTTGGGAATAAATTGCACGCAAGCGCCCAAGACCGCTCTACCCCGCCGCCATCCCAAGCAGCAGAGATTGGGCTAATCATTGGCGAATGGATGGCAATAGTCCTTTTGGCCAGTGGCCAGACAGTGGCCAGCCATCGGCCGATGACTGGCCTTTCTCTGGCCATTGTCCTCTGGCCACTGGCCATCAGCCATCGGCCAATCATTGGCCGATGAAGGGCCACTCTTTGGTGAATGGCCAAAAGACCATCGCCAGCCATTGGCCAATGCTTAGCCAAAATTCGTGCTGCTTGGGACGTTATCAGTTGTTCACCCGCTCCCGCAACAAACATATGGCAGATGCCGGAGCGGACGCCTTCCCATAATCATCCTCTTTACAAAATGTTATGCTACCTCTGTTCCCTTAGGCCATCGGAATGCGCGCTTAACGTCTCGATCCACCTCCGGGTAGTGGTTGGAATGCGATGCGCTTTCCTAGAATATTGCGCCGTTTACCCAAGCCCCGCCAAGCAAAATGTTCGCTGTTATTTTTATGTCTTCCTTTGCGGTTTCCGTCGTCCTACCCCAGTCTCAGGTTTACTATGTCATGTTCAACTCACACCAGGTAGACTGCACTTTGACAATTTTTTCGGCATTGAATATATTGGCCGGATTTGATGCCACTAAGTTGCACTCATGTCAACGCGGCTCTAGAGTTGTAATATATGAAGCAGTATGCCTGTAAATTACCCCTCAAGAAAGCTAGTAAAAGGGAACTTTTCCTTTTGGCAATGAATACAACATCCAGATTTATGTCTACATTTCGTTTTAATTGACCTAGTGTTAAATTAATTAGGCATGATCATCGAACGGACCTGGATTCTGTTTTTATTTTCAATCGCTATTGAGCGATTTAATTTGGTTCTTAGCAATAAACGGCTATTTTCTCCGTCGTCACTCTAGTTGATGTCATCAGCTTCATTGTATTTTTAATGCTCAATTACGCCCGGTTATCCTAGTATATAACTAAAAATTGTAGATATATGCCAAGTGCAGATTTAACAAATGTCGTGTCGGCCTCGTTTTATAAAGATGCTTGTAGGAACTGAGGGAATATTGTGCATATTATGCTCCGACATAAGAGCTGCAAAAGAGACTCCACCCCGAATTCCTATAGAGAAATAGAGTCATTAAGTAACTCAGTATAACCTTCCCATTTTCTTAGGCCATTGAGGCCGTTTGAGGCCACGCCATCAAAAACAGTGCTCAGATGAACGCCGTGAAATGCCTAAAAAAACTAAACACTAAAAAATAAATGTGTTTTTTTTTTTTTTGGGGGGGGGGCAGCTTTTCTTTTGTGCAGTTCTGATGTTTCAATAAAACATAGTGATATCCACTAAAAATAGCTTACCTTCCAAGCGTCTTGATATTTCTCAAGTCCAGGATTTGTCTCGAAATAGCTGAAAATAGGCCCAGACAATGACGTTGTCGAAGTTCTTCCATCTAATTGCGCGTCTTCACTTGATTTCTGCTCTTTATCCCCTTCTGATATCCGCCCCGATATCAATAAGCACAGCGCGAGCACCCAAACCGACAACATGCTGATGCCTCTCTTATCTGAATCGCTCTTCGGGTACGACTTAAATACGTACGACTAAAATGCGGTGGCATAGAGGCAGGGGGCCCTATCATGCCTCTCCCTGATCCGAATTTTACGCAACTACTTCGTCAAATGTTACTTGCCAACTGTTCTATGGCGTCGCCGGAAGCGAAGCAAGGTGTGATTACGAAAAATAAAACGGAGGGACATAGAAGGAAGACATATTGTATTTAATTATTTTGCTTTTCATGCGAATAGAATAGACGCGATGTAAAATGTTCAGTTACGAGAAAAATATCCATCATATCTGACTTCAAATGGGACTACAATAGAGCTACTATAGACGTTTGCAAGCAGCAGCTCTTCGAGGGCTACTCCGTCCAACGTGGATGAAAAACGCTTTGTTTGGGCGCTAGTCTGAAAACCGTGGGTCTAACTCGAAAATCGTGGTGTAGCTTTTAAGAGGCTAGAAAGCGACTGGGCGACTAAGTTAGAGGAGTTAAAGGATATGCGGACAGAATTGAACAAAAAGAAAAAAAGCGAGAATAAAGAGAAATAAGCAAATTGGATTTGAGACAGGCAAGTGATCAGATAATAAATAAAGGGGAGCTACCCATTGACTAGAAACTAAGCAGAATAGAGATTACCATATACAGCAAGCAAAATAAGGATAGCATAACATCATACCGCAGAATAGTAGTAACTTTGGTTCTGTACAGACTAGCGGCGCAGCTAATAAAACGAAAGCTGGAAAAATGGGCAGATAAACTTTTAAGGGAGCTTTTAAACGGGTTTCGAAGAGATGGAAGATTAGATGATAACGTATTCACCATCACTCAATGTCCAGAGGTGTCATGAATGAGTAAAAAATCGTTATGAATAGCATTTTTAGACATTAAAGGGTCGTACGACAATGTGAGTCAGGAAGCAATTCTGAGCACCAGCTGAGAGAGTATGAGTTCAATGCACGTTTGGTTAGGTTTTCACGAGAGGCACACACCAACAATGATCTTGTTATAACATTGAAATCAGAAATAACAGAACCAGCACAAATAAAAAAGGACTCAAGCAGGGTTCTTCCCTAACAACTCTAATTTTTATGAAATACTTGAGTAGAATAGAAAATAAATTAGAAGAGTGCAATGAAGGTTTTCATGTGTAATATATGAAGAGACGGGGAAAAGTAAACCAAGTTATACCAGGAACGTTCTACGCAGTCGACATTGTACCGTTAGCAGATGGCCGGGATAGATTACAGGAGCTGATTAAGATCAGTGGAGAGGAATGATACTTTTTGGGCCTGAAATTCACCAGCGACAAGTCGGGAATAGTGGTTTATAACGGTGAAAAGGGGGATCCGCTGAAAATTCAAGACGTTTAAACAGATCATGTAGAGAAGTATAAATACCTAGGAGTATGTCTAAATGAGGGAGAACCACACTTAGAAGAACAGGAAGAAAATATGCTAAATAAAGAAACAGGAATGCGCCAATTATGAAGCATAGGGCACTATGGAATTACAATATATATGACGTTGCTCGAAGAATATTGAAGGGAGTCATGGTGCCGGGGTTGTCTTTTGGCAATGCGGTATTATGCATGAAATCTGAGTTCCAGTCGAGCTTAGAGACCTTGCAGAGGAGCGTACGCAGACTGGCACTGGGGTTGCATGAGAATACACCAAGTGAAGTAGTGCAGGGAGACATGGGATGGGCATCTTTAGAGGCTAGAAAGGCGATCAGTAAGTTGAAATTTTAACAAGGGCTATACACAGTTGAGGATACACGATGGGCGAGAAAGGTTTATAAGCATCTATACATAAAAAGTCTGAGCACTAAGTGGGCAAACCGAACCCGAAAACAGAAATTAAAACACCAACATTCAAGTGCTGGGGCAGAGCAGACTACCCCTGTGAAAAGGGAAGCAAAAGAAGCCGAGAGAAAAATGTGGGAGGAATGTATGCAGGGAAAATCAGCTTTAACTATATGTATGGAGGACGAAAACAGGAAATAAAGAAAGGAACGTTGGTATGATAACTCACGGGGGAGCTAATTGCTATTCAAGGCTAGAAGGCAGGAGTGTTGAGGACTAGGACATATAGGATAATGAATGAGGAAATGAATACGCAGTGTACAATATGCCAAAGGGAAGACGAGACTTTAGAACATGTGGTGTTCAGGTGCACATGGATCACTCCCGCCCTCCCGGAGGGGGTGACGGATTTAGCCGGAGCGCTGGGGTTTGCTGACGAGAATGGAAGAATGGATTATAAGTGTGTTTTAATAACAAAGAGGATATTGGAAGACTGGTGGAAATTATCCAGCGAGCATTGAATGACTTACAACTAACTGACAGTTGGGGACATGCGGGACAGAGGAATATTAATGCTCCTTCCCGCGTGGCGCCTGCCCAAAGTCTCCACACTGTCTCCCAGTACGACCGGTGCCGAGATAAGGCCGACTAGGTTGACCAAAAGAAAATTGGCGGAAAATTGTTATTTTTTTATCTTCTGTGAATTTTCTTGTAATAACATGATGATGAAAGCTGAGATCTCAGCGTCGTTAGGAACGGCTAATCAATTTAGTTAAAATCTATTAAACCGAGCAAGCTCGCCATTCGCGAAGAGCCGCCTGACGCTGTTTTGCTCGATGTTTATTCCGTAACCTTTCGTTACGAAATAGACGGCTCCAAAGCTACGCAGAATGTTCGTGACGGCGCCGTTGTAACGCCATCAAGCTGGCAGAACCTTTATTTAATTATTTTTTCTCTCTTCACAACCCTCCGGCTTCCCAGATGTTTGGAGAACAAGTTCGCTGCTTCATTGCTGAGGGAGTTTGGTGGAGGCACACGAGAATCGTGCACGGCGTGGCCTTGTATATCAGGAGCAGTGGTCGCTGTGATCAAGTCATCACTGTTTGACACGCTGACCTATGGTCAAGAAGGAATGCGGTTGGGAAGAAACAAAGCTTCGGGAAAATTTTAGACGAAGGGCTTTAGCTCACTTCACAATTTAACATCAACTTTCTTTGAAAACACGGGTAACGTTGGCATTCTCTGCGCTTGCTTATCAGAACACTTTACGGAAAGCCTCTATGCTGCGAATTAGAAGTTGTTTTCGTTACGCACCAATGGAATAACAAGAGGCTGCAACGAGACCTGAAAGTTGCGAAGTTTACGCGAGAGTAATTTGCACGAAGCACCGAGCATATGCGAAGCGTATGAACGGGCTAGTGTCGCGGCGCGTATGCGGTGGGAGAATGGACAAGGTAACCGGGACCAAACTTAATATGGATCCTGAACAAACACGACACAGCCCAAACACTCCTAGCGGATGACTTAAAACAGAATAAAGTAGTCATATACGTTGGAGGAAACCGAAAATCAAGCTAACAGGTATAGGTTCCCGGCGTTGGTTGGGCTCAAAGATGGCGAAATGGCCGTGGCCACGGCGTTCCCGTGGCGTTTCAGTGACGTATATGACAAGCTATCAACAAGACCACGCCAGCTGGCCAACCTCTTCCCGATATATGGCTCTGGCAACACCGCCTAGAAGACAAAGCCGTAGTGCTGACATTTTTTGCGTCACAAGCGAAGGCTAATGCTCATAACAGATTGGAGAGGAGTGTTGCATTAGCGCTCGGCATCGAGTCAAGATTGAAACGAACGTTCACGCAATCGTCGTGTTCAATCTGTGCCCAGCGTCGACCTTCTCTGATGACGTCATCTCATTCCGCACTACTGCTCTGTTATTTAGGAGGTGTTGGTTGTGGCCGCATGTAGGGTGCCTCCATCTGCCGGCCGCTTCCGCTGACAGGGTGGAGACACCAATAGAGCGCCATAATATGGCGCCTGAGGTCAGTATTAGCTTCACATTGGGTGTGGGTCCTGTAGAGTGTGTGTAACAAAGTCATGGTGCAAAAACGTTGTGTTTAGCGAAAGTTCTGGAAAAATACATGTAATATGACGCCGGTGAGAGCATCGCAAATTTCGCCACAAAATGGCGGGTGTCTCCACTCTGTCAGCAGAGCGGCCGGCAAAATAGGCACCCTAGCCGCATGCTACTGCGGGCGACCGTCGGCGGCCAGTCATACTTAACTGATTTGCTAGCGCTTTGGCCACCATCTCCTTCTTGTAGCGGCTGTACAACTGCCTAAGAGCACTTGACAGTGTGGTTTTATTGCCCTTGCTGAATAAAAAAAAAAAAGAAACTACTTGTAGCGGCGAGCCAAATGTCGGACTGCTTACTCCATGATCCTGGGCTTGATTCGCACCGAGGTCTGCTGTGACAGAATCTTTCTGATTCCTATCGTTTATTTCAAGTTAGGGTCCTGTAGGTGTTGTTATCACTAATTATGTTTACTATAAGCTCCGGGTGGTTATGCATTGCCTACTATGGGCTATGCATCCTCTACGTTGGCTTGGCCGGCGTGTAAATGTTTTTCGTCAAACTCTAGCGTGAAACTTTTTCATAATATGAAGTCCATAAACACATGCTGCGTTGAAGCCCAGCACTACTGTCTCGTTATATACAGGAGAGTGCGCAGGAGACGAGGCGGCGGCGAGGAAGCACCTGGTAGAAACAGGTAGCCGCGAAACAGCCGCTGGTTAGACTAGGGTGTCCCACCGAAATAATCGGGATATGTGCATTCTACAACCACTGGAGCGGTAGAGCTTTGACAGGGCTTTCTTTCAGAAACGCTGCGCATGACGACGTTTGCACCGTGGAGTCGCAAAATATGTACCAATTTCATTTAAGCGCGTAACCCCAAAATAACACTGTATACGATTTGTGTTATCAGTGGCATTGCTACGGTAGTTCGTTGAAAGCGGCGACTTTTGCCACATGTTTATACCTTGTGTGCGCTATAGTACACACCATTTAAGAACTGTCGTGCCAACTAACCCAACCATCAATCATAAAAAGAAATGTTTTTTTTTTAGTTTGTGTTTTTAATTGGGCAAAATAGGCATGCTGTGTTTTTTGTGTGTACTTATATTAAGTTGTGGGGTCCCGGGAACTGAACTGCATATTAGTGAAATATTTTTAAGTGAGTTCTTTACCATACGTATTTTACGTAGTTATTAATATAAGAAAAGACTTATTTCGTTATATTCATTAAAGTTGGAGTTGACGACAAAACTAAAAAAATGCAAGAGTGCCTTCAAGGAAGCTCGCGTCCTCAAATAACAGGCAATTCCAAAACAACGCACAATTTGAAAACAACCCAATTGGCTCGATAATACAACAGAAAACGGCATATCACTTCGATAAAACGATAAACGTGCATTAATATAAAAGGGGACAAGAGGGGTGTTCAAGAATAGGCGTATTCCCACCTGCGTCATATCATCAATATCCACATTCGTTATTACTGGGTATTTTAAGCATAGCCTCATTTAGGATTTCAGGTAAGGCTAAAAAGCATGTCTCTATCAGTATATATATCTGTGTGCGTGAGTGTATCTTTTTGAGTGCCGAAATGTGTGTATGGGAGCGTGCGTGCGTGTGTGTGATTACACAAACTATTCTTATTTTGTAAAAGTTCATATGGGCAGTTAAAAAGAAAAACTACCAAACGTATAAGAGCTATTTCTAATCTGTGATGACTTCTACGAGGCCTGCACTTTTAGTTTTATTAATAATGTTATGTCTGGAGAGTAGCTTTATTTGTCTATATTCAATATTAGGGTTGTTTCGTCACTCAAAAACCGCCCTGAGGAGAATCCGCTTCTAATATATACTGTCAATACTCGCAAACTAACATTTTTGTCAGCCCCAGATAGTCAGGATTCTTCTGATATAAATACTTTAATCGCCAAAGCAGATAGTGAAATACCTGTTTGATCGCGTTCTAGGCAACACGTGATAATCACTCTTACAATTCGAAAATCAGAACTGAACAAAATATTTTTGTAAAAACAATAGAGCACTCCAATATACGCCTTAAACGCACTACTATCTTTATGTACTTATCTTTTCAACGTCGTTCACAACACGGTGACTAAGCACTTCTCCCTTCGGTGGGAAGCGCTCGAAAGGTGCGTATTTGGCTTCATAAATGCTTCCTTTCTGAAAGCACATTTTTAACATCCATGTAGTTCCGGACACCGAAGTCCAGATAAGTGCAATGTAAAGATTAACAGTATCCTTGAAGAAGAATAAAAAGGCTAAAAGCACTGCTCTGTTTTTGTTGATTTTTTTAGGGAAGGACACTACACAGAAGTGTCAGCCTCTGAAGTTTAAAATGATAAAAATTTCAAGTGTAGACACCTAGACAGCTGAAAACGTGCCGTAAAATGTTCAGTTATGGACATTGATTGTGAATGATATTATAACCGTCTATATTAGGAATACACACATATTGCTCAGTCAATGTATCGTTGGGAAAAAATACAATGTTCAGAATTTTGTTTTACCAAATAGCGTGTGGAATAGATTGAGGGTGCTGCTACGAAAATAATTTTGTCAGAATAACTTTATTTTTGCAAGAACACGCTTATGCAAAATCAAACAAGTTTTACGCTGTCAGTTTAGATGGCAGTCTTACCGCCGAATTCCCAAACCTCACTCAAATTGAGGGTCCCCTCCACTTCCTCGAGGAAGGCGTGAGGGCCGGCGTTGGCCAATCGCGACGGCGGATCCGTTATCGCGATTGGCCAGCGCCCGCTCTCGCGCCTTCCTCGAGGAAGTGGAGGGGCCCTCAATTTGAGTGAGGTTTGTGAATTCGGTGGTTATTATCTTTAATTTTTAAAGTTTTCAATAAAGTAACAAATAAATGTCAGAGCTATTATCTCTTTTAGTAAAGAATCGAAAATCGAGCCTCTCTTTTAGTTTTATTTTGGAAATTGTCTTTCTATAATAATACGAATCATATACTGAAAGAACGGAATGGAAAAATATATAATTAAAAGTGTCCAGATGTGTTTCTCATATGTAACACTGAGGGACACAAAGCAAACCTTATCTGAAACCAGACAGGAACGCGGCTGGGTATAGTCGGGTGTGGCGCTCAAAGGGTTACCCGACGTGAAGGTTTCCTAACAGCTTCCGGGTGCGAGGGCCAAGCCTTCGCCACGCAAAGAAGCACATGTGTTGGTTCGCGACGTCGAACAATTTTGAAGAAAAATTGTGGGAGAGTCGAGAGTTACTGCATGCTTTCTCTTGCTAGGTGTCGCTTCTTGTTGGAGTGGCCGTATCCTTGATTTCGCACTAACCGCCACTTGCACTATCCGATGAAGGCAAACAAACAAAATCAGGCTCCCTGACCGGTGACGTCAAGCAGTGAAACACCGGTATCTTGATCAGCTTCCTTTTCCCAAAGGCTAAGTTGATGACACCTGGCCGCATATTTAAAAAATAGATCCGTAGGAAACAGCTCTAAAGAGACATGAAACCCGTTTTGCTTACCACAAAACGTGTTAATACCTTGCCAAACAGGACACTTAAGAAATCGTGAGATGACAAAACTTTGACGTAAGTCGTTGGCGTTCTTTTTCCGTCCGTATTTTTGGCCGGTGGGAGAGTTCCCTCCGTCACAGTTCGTTCGTATCCTTCGCGGGGGCCTTGAGCATGCTCATCACGAAAGTTCCGACAGCCACTCACACGCTCTGTTGGCTGTGGGTCAATCGCTCAAAGGCTCCGCTGCTCTTCAAGTCCCGAAAACGGGAAAGGGAAGGGCTGTGTTCTAAACCTTGCCCAACAAGATCCGAGTTACTCAAGCGCGCTTGTGTCACGTGATAACCCGTATGAAAATGTCAGATATGGCCCTGATATATTTTATGTATGGCCATATATGATAATATAAGCAGTCAGATATGGCCATATACCGCTATTTATGGGAGCAAATACGGCCAGTTATCACCATATAAGTGGGGACATACTGCCATATATGGCCATATAAGTGTGTAGATACGGCCATATATCGCCATATACGCGTGCAAATACAACCATATATCGCTGTATAAAAGTTCATAATACTGCCATATACGACATATATGGGTAAAATATATCCCCTGATAATGATATATGGGCCCGTTTCGGTCATCCAAGCAAAACGTCATATGTACTCGCCAAGGCACTAGTTGATTGATTTATATTACATGAGTCTTATGTTATTGGTTAACTATTGTTAACATCCTGAAAGTGAAGTTATTCCAGATATTTGGACCAATTAATCAATTGCGCATTTTGAAGATTGAAAGACAAATGAAATTTGGTTGTATGTTTGACGTGTGACAATATGACGAAGTGTATAAGATTGGAAGGCGGGTTAATCAAATAATGGATTTTAGATCGCAGCTCTGAGGCGCCCGCTTCAGCGTTAAGCGGTGTCGGCGTCGCCATCGGTGTAACCGCCCCGCTAAATTTAGCGGGAAATTGAATTGGTGCTTATATCACGTGACGTAAATTTTCCAGCTAAATCTAGCAGTGAAACTAATTTTGTTCATGTTTCCCCACAATATTTAGTGGGGAAACACGAACCGTCGGCTTACTGAAGATGCAAGACGCTACTTCGTCATCCCAAATCTTTCTCCCTTCGAACGGCTGCGAAGCCGTTGCGCCCGGAGTTACCCTACGCAGCATCTTTAAAAACCGTTCACGCAGCATCGCACCTTTCGTTTGCGAGAGTTGGTGATTCATCGTGTGTTGAAAGTCGTAAGATGTGCTGTCCGTGGTGTCTTTTAAGTGTAACTCTTTCGTAAAAAAATTTGAAATTTAAAAACGCGAATTTAACAGTGTACACATAATTTTAAATTTATTGCTAAAAATATTTATATATGTATTTATCTAATTATTTGTGAACATCGTGCGCAAAAAAAATAGTCGCGCTTATATTTTCATTTAAAATTGTAATGTGGGTTATACGGCGTAAAA
The DNA here is from genome assembly GCA_037355805.1 of Ixodes ricinus. Lineage (NCBI taxonomy): Eukaryota > Metazoa > Arthropoda > Arachnida > Ixodida > Ixodidae > Ixodes > Ixodes ricinus. The sequence continues at coordinate 86,914 of JAZHYW010003046.1, forward strand.
CATAGTATCTTCAAACTCGCATCGTTTTGGGTCACTTTCGGGCTGAACAGCTTCTATGAAAGTTCATGACCTGGACTTCATAGGGCTGTCCTGTTCACTCGGTATTGACAGCAGGGTAGACGCTATGCATGTTTTAGGCCAATCGTGTCTCCGGTTAGGGTCACGTGACTACAGTTTAGAAGCTGGTGATAAGGCAGAACACGGCACCTGCCTGGAGCCCAAGGTCACACATAGCATTCACTGCACTATCAACCTTGGGTACAAGTGACAAACCGCCCGTTGTGGTCATTGATGCCCCAGAAGATAAGCCTTTTGTGTGTGCGCTTCCGTTTTAGGCCTTTCCTTCTCTCCTTTTCTCTCTCTCCCTAAGCTGAAAGCGTGGTAGAAGGTGCTTACTTGCCGAACCAATCAGCCGCAGACTTTTTATCGCTGAACTCCGCTTTCTGTGTGCAGGAAATGGCAGAAACGTAGTCGCGTGGTGTGACAGATGACGCATTAGCCTTTGGCAATCTCGAAATGCCTGCTTGCGTATGCGGACCTAGTTTGGCGTATGGCGTGCCCTGCGTGGCTGCTGTGGATTCTGCTTGTGTAGTAAATAGTATCTCGTTCGAAAAGTCCTCCCTGTATATCGGCTATAAGCGATCTCTTCAAAGAAGCCCAAGAATGTTTTGTGATGCGTTTAGTGTTCGGTTCTACAAATGACAGCTTGTGCTACATCGTGTTGAATCTTCACGGACACCTTCCTTCTCGTTTTTGCGTTTGGGTGGATCTTCCATGCCCGTGTCGACATATATCTCCGATTACACCTTTCAAGTCCGGCATCGTCAACGTAAGTGCGCTGCAACCTACTTCGCGACAATTGATCGTTTTCCTACAGGTACTCTTCCAGATTACCTCTAGAATTAGGCCGTGTCGATCTCCTGGCAGCCGGGAAAATAATTTCCCCGAAATTCTGCCAGCAGTCACCTGCCATTGGCCGTCTGAAATCATGTGACAACTGCAGGTAGAATACTGCATTTTTTATTCTCCCTGCGTTTCTTGATAACACGTTCCACGGCCACCTTCTTGTAAATACACGTTTCATGGACACACCCTTCGTCGACATTAACGTTTCATCGACATTCGTTACGCGAATGTCGATAATGCTGCTTTCCCTGGAACCAAGTCGAGCGAAATTAGGAGTGACGTAAAGCGCAGCTCATGTAAAAATAATAAAAGTTGGTACATGCTCAATATCCAATTGGTATATTTCTTATACAGATGAGAAGTCACTTTGGTAGATATTTCTAGAAAACAACAATATATATAAAGGTTGCCTTATCTGATTGGGATATATCTGGCCTTATATGGGAGGCAGATATGCCCCTATCTAGCGGACCCAGATATGTATATATAAAAAATTGGTCATATCTGGCCAGATATGGCCTTTTATAAACTGACATGCTTCATATGGCCATATATGCCCATTTTTTATAAACGCATAAGTTTTTATTTATATAAGGCCAGATTTGCTATTTTTGTAAGGGAACACAGATAGAGCGACGCAGGACGCGGGTAGGCTTTCGAACGCAAAGGTAGAAAACCCATACTTTGGAGTAAGATCGGGGGGATGGGCTAGCGCACACCCGCTCGGAGCACGTGGATCGAAAGCTCGCCTGCAGAACCCAGGGATCCTGGGCTCAATCCCCACCCCTGCCCGTTTCAATCTGGATGAGCATCGTACCGGTGTGCGGTCGTGTATCACTACTGCGTGGTGCACGTTAAAGACCCCATGCTACCAGTCGTACTGCACTGACTAAATTGCTCCTCTACAGCTGAGACACCAGACGCCCACTGATGCAGACTAACTTCGGGCTGTATAAACCTACACACAACAATTTGCTTTTGGAGTGATATCCAGTAGACTTTAAAGCACGGCCAAGTATACGAGGGCCAGGCAGAACAGATGGACAGCATTGGCAGGTGGTGTGTGACGTCGTCTGACGAGCACTGAGGTCACCGGAAAGCGGAGGAAGCGAGGAGGAAAGTTCTGATGTTCGCTTGGTGGTGTTCAAACAGAGATCAGAGTGCCGGACTTCAACAGCTTCCAATGTCACGACTTTTGATGGAGTTGTGTCGCCTCACGAGTTGTGAAGTGTCCCGTTTCGACATGCCTTTACACGGCTCCCAGATAAAAGTTTCTGGTTTCGGCTCAACTCTCGGAATAAGGAAGCGTGAGTGCCAACCGAACGTTGATGCTACTCTCGTCTCCTCCATTAATTAGACACGGAGTCTCAGCTGTCCGTCTTGCTCGAGTAGATCCGAGTTGCTATCGCGGGTCACATGACGTGATTGAACGTAGAGTGACGCCAGATACAGTATATTTTATCAAAATATGCACGTCTCCGATGCAAAAAGATTCCTCTTTTTTTTCTGATAAAAAGAAATCTTGTAAAACTTCGCACGCTTGTGAACTATAGGCAAAACGTGCTTGCTGTATCTTGACGCAACTGTAAGAACTGGTCGATTATCTCCGCGAATATTTGAGTTCGTCAAGTTCTTGCTTAAGGAATTTGATTTCACAATGTAAAAGGTCTGTTTGTGCTGTTAAAAGGATTCTTTGTTCTTGTTGTTGTTGTGTTTTTGCTTTGTTTTGGAGTAAGGTATGAATAATTTCCAGTTTATGAGGTAGAGGCTCTCCTCTCTGAATAGGAGGAGCAGTAAAATCTCATTTATTGAATATTTCAGCTAAGAGACCAAAATCCTCATGCACAAGAGCATCCTCCTCCCTCAGACGAACTCCCGCGGCAGAAAACGCGCATTCGTGTATACGCGAACAATCAGACAAAGCTGATGACTGTCGGTAGTTTGATCGTCTGGAGGGCGTGCGTGCGTGATGCACAGCTGCTGACATTCGAGGTGTACCCCGTGTGCAGTAGTGGTGGCATTTGATACGCCTCAAAAAAGGAAGTCGTCTCTGACCTTTTAGAGCGCAGCTCTTAGGCGCCCGTTCCCCTGTATAGCGGCGCCGCTCGCCGCCGGCGTCGACGTCGCCGTCTCCATCGGCGTAACCGCCCCGCCAAAGGTTGAGGGAAATCGAAATCGGTGTTGAGGTCACACGACGTCAATCTTTCCGCTAAATCTAGCGGAGAAATTTAATTCGTTCATGGGTGACGTGACACGAAGCCATGTGACGTCATTTCAGTTTCCTCGCTAAAGTTAGCGGCGTAACTGAATTGGGGTTCAGGTCACGTGACGTAATTTTCTCCGCTAAATTTTACCGGGGAAACTATATATGTTTTGAGGTCACGTGGCGTCAATTTTTCCAGCGAAATTTAGTGTGGAAACTGTGGGAGCAGGGGGGGTATGAAGGAGGAGGAGGGGAGGGTATAGAGGAGAAGGATGGGAAAGTACGGAGGAGGAGGAGGTGAGGGTACGCAGGAGGAAGAGGGGAAGGTACAGAGAAGGAGTGGAGAGGAGAGGAGGAACACGAGAAAAGGAGGGGAGGAGGAGGAGCAGAGGAGGACGGGAGGAGGAGAGAAGGAGGGTAACACGAGAGAAGGAGAGGAGGAGCATACCCCTCTCCTCCGCACCCTCTCCCCCTCCTCCTCCTCAAGAGCTGCGCTCTAAGTTTGCGGTACAGCGCAGTTTTGAGGAGGAGAGGAGGGAGGGGAGCACGAGAGAAGGAGAGAAGGGGCATACCCTCCCATCCGCACCCTCTCCCCCTCCTCCTCCTCAAGAGCTGCGCTCTAAGTTTGCGGTACAGAGATTTGTAAACGTCTCATTTTTTCAATCAGGTTTTCAGTGACAAAAAATATACACATGTTATTCAAAAAGCATATTGAAATAAAAAACATAGCAGAAAGCATATAAACTATTAAAAAAGACGAGAAAATAGCGACTACTCTTTTCCTTGTCTTGGTTCTACTTGTCCTCTAACTAACCCACAAGTTAATTTTGATACTAAAGAATCACATGAACTCATAATTTGTTTTCAACATTGACTTCACTAAAATGTTATTATATCTAGCATAAGACCAGCAACGTTCACTAATAAAAAAACAGCGGAAAAGAAATAGTAGAAAGCAAACATTTACAAAACATTTGTTTAATAATTTTATGCATATTATTTGATGTAACTAAAAGGGTGGTCATGAGAGATACCATAATTGAAGGACTACCAGACGATTATATTTGAGCGCCTCGTGAAAGTGATCCGAAATTCGAAAATCGTTGCAGATTTATCTTCTCTAGGATTATATTCGTTTTGTCCCGCATACGCACGCTGTGACCTTGAGCAAGGTTAAAAATGCGAAATACATTTGCTTTGCTGTAACATGAACCCACGAGAACTCTATTTTATCGTAGTAGCTTTGACGAATGGGCTTGTTGGTAGTTCATTTTATCGGGTCTACAAACAGCCCAGGGACACGGACAGAGTAGAAGACGGAAGACAAACAAGGCGCTGACTTACAATTGAGCTTTAATCGATTTGACAATGATTATAAATACAGAGTTTACCTAAATCAAAAGCCAAGAAAGGAAATCACACTTAACAAGGATGACACGTGTTCCCAGTGTCATCTGCGGACACTGTTGTTCTCCGATCTACAACGAAACATGCACGCCCTTCTCGATCCGTTCAAGTTTCTCGTTGTCTGACATTCCCATGGCCTGTTCGTATTTTTGCAGGTCTTCGAGGAAGTGTGTCGGAGGCCTGACTGCTGTTTGCAGTGCGCCCGTCAAGCTCTCGATCACCCGAGCTGCATTTCCTAGCAGGGGGTGATAAGCGCCGAGCGTGTGTTTTCTGTTATGAGAATCCCTTTCCACATGTGCGGCTGTCGGGCTGTTCCCTCCATGTGGCCAGCCGAGTGGTGTGCTGCGCTTGTAGCAGCTGTCTTGTGCTGCAGCTCATGGACGGCGCCAGTGTTATTTCCATGTGGCGAAGCTGTTCGCCCGTGTGGGGCCAAGACATCGACGCAGTAAGAGGCTGCATTTGTTTGCTGTTTCGTCATCGTCTCTTATCCCGTCTGATCCGTGTTGATTTCGAAAGTCACGGTTCTGTTTGGCTCAGCGATTAAGGCTGGCGCGCTCCGGAGGAGTGGCTCGGTTGCATTCCGGGCATTGTGAGTCAACCACGTTGGAAAAGCTCGGCTAAAATAACACTTGTTCGTTGTGTCTGTCCGTGGCTGACGTGGCAACAAAGCCGCTGAGTGGCGTCGGGTTTCTGGCATTTTTCTTTCCCTCCAGCCACTAAGTCCAACACGGAATTCGGTCTAATTCGCTGTCATTGCAAAAGTGCTGCTTTGTTTGAAGTCACCGGACAGGCATCTCGTTGGGGCGCCAGACGTGGGTTTCTTCTTTTCAGTTACCACGTAGAAACGCAGGAGGTTCCTTGGGTCGATATAATGACGCGCTTACTTGACCAATACGCCACACATTTTCCCGAGGGCTAACAAAGTCCGAGATAACGGCGCTGTCTCTGTTTATAGTATCACCACTCGGATCCCGCGCTACCTGTATTGAGAGTACCACGGAAGGGGAAGGGTCGGAACAAGAAAGCAGGGTTCTGTCAAGCAGAGCCTCCCCCAGCTAGAGTCGCCCTTGATGTCGGTTATGGCCGTCTTATATTCGCAACTTTCAGCGATGGTGGTACCGCGGCGTGAGAATCGCGCTTCCAAGCTCCTGGATTATCGGCTTCAAAATAAAGGTGCTCGCCTACGCCTTCCTGACGTGAAAAAAAAAAAGGCTCTAATACTGCTTGTATATAGCAAAACTGGATTTACTTACGCGTCGCAGCCCCAGCTTCGGACTGCTGTTCTGCGACGATCATCCAGATGACAGCCATTTTGACAGGCGCCAGTGCGCCCACTATAGGTCGTGAAAGTTGCGAACAGCCTTCGGGAATAGAGGCACCCGTGTTGTCGGAATTGAGGTTTGTCCCCCGGAGGGTCGGACCAGTCCAATTATCAAGATCCCGAAAGGTGCGCCTTTGGAAAATTACCCGAAGGTGGGGAGAGCCGTTCACATGGAATACGGCCTTGTTTCGCATATGGGACGAGCCCCGACATGGCGACGCACCACGGCCTGCCTGAGCTAGGCCTAGATAAGGAAGCACATGGTTCCAACACCATGTACGAACAATACCCGTTTTCACCTCAAGGAAAAAGTGGATGTGTCCTCTCGTCGAATGCTTAAAGTTTCACATGCCGTCGCACATATCAAGCCGTTCTACAAAGTAGTTCCGACAAAAGTTTGCTCTGGGAGAAGATATCGTTTATTAGGCTGACATAAATTCGTTATTCTCAATAGGATAAACCAGATATTTCCTACATACACGTGTATTCACCTAACTGAACGCCCCCGTCAAATCTGAGGATCGATGTTCGTAGCCAGCCGCTCTCACTCGCTCACCCAAATGGCGACTCCGGCTGCTCGGTCCATGTTGTTAGCACTCACTACTGAATGCATTTCCCCCAGGTGCGCTACAGCCGTCATCCTAGTGCAAATATCCTGTCGAGCCAGACAAGCCAGTGTGTTTTGAACGTTTATTCTTAAATGCGGCGACAGTACCGAATAAATATGTGGTGGAAGTCGTCAACATTAATGCCCACGCGACGGGGAACAGTTATAGCTCGGCCTATGGAGACCAAGCGTGGCTTCAAACGTGCCAACAGAGTTGTGAATACTTTTTTGAAGAAGGGCCTGAAATCTGATGACAAGCGAAAAAGGATATCAAATCACGTAATGTGCATGTTGACAGCCTTGAGAAGTTGCTTGCAACAACTTCTTCCGTCGGGGGAGATCTCGACGCTGAAGAAAATCGTCGCTCGTCTTCAAGAAGACGACGCGCTGCTGTCCTCTTCCGTGACTACCCTGTATCGCGTGCTGAAGGACATGTCATTCCAAAAACAGAAACGGATTCGCAACTTTCTCCTAATCGAGAGAGATGACATCCTCAAGTGAGGGCGGTGGTATTTGAAAGCAATCGGGAAGCACAGAGCCAGAGAACCGCAACTATTACCTTGAAGTAGCGTCGGCTCCGTGTGAACTTAAGTTGAAACAAAGTATAGCTCTCAGCAGAATTGGAGTAGAGCGGAAGCTACGATGTAGCACGAAATAGTTGACGCCGGGAACAACTTTCACAAAGTTTAAGCAGCACGAATGCTAGGCTAGCCTTGACAATGTAGCGCGAAGGAGTTGACGCCGAGTGCAAGTATAACTCGCCTCCGATGGCCGGCTGCGGGCTGAGTAAGCTGTACGAAGCTTCACTCGCCGCGGACAGTCGCAAGCTACAGCAGGTGTCGGTCAGCAGTGAGTCATACTTAGTTCAGTGGCCAGCGCTCTCGTTCATCAACTACTTGTAGCGATTGTACAGCTGTCAAAAAAATATATAACAAGGTAACACGTTTCCACGATTAAAGCCAGCTTCAAGATGTCCTTCTAAAAGTTAACGAATGGTGCAAACACCATTGGCGGCTCATGTCGTTAAACAAGTCTAAATGTAAACTAATCCTCTTCACTAAGAAAAGTCATGTCCTAACATATCAGTATGTCATCGACCCTGACCAGATCGAGACTAGCATCAGACCTTTCACGGAATAACCATATTGAAACCATTCATGCTGAGTCATCAAGAGCTCTAGGATTCATTCGACGTAACCTTCACTCGAGCGTGAAACGTTTTCATGAAATCCAGTCGATAAACATTTTGTGTTAAACCCCAGGAATACGACTACATTATTTATGCGTCTTTCCCGTGCATCGTGGCCTATGTGTGTCGTGTGTGTGTGTGTGTGTGTTTGTGTTTCTGATTAAACTATTCTCTTTTGGTAAAAATTCATATGGGCGGTTAAAAACCAAAAGCTACTTAAATGTACAAGAACTATGTTTAATCTGCAATGACTTCCCAGGCAGCACGCCGACATTGGGCCAGCGTCGGGGGAATATTGCTCGTAATATTGGCCCTGTTTCATATTTTGCACCACGGACCCAGAACTGGGCCAATATCGGTTAACGATCGTTCTAAAAATGGTCCAGAATCGGCGATATCATTCGAGTTCTGGGCAGAGATGGGCGAATATCGGTTAACATGGCCGCGGCCGCAGCGGTGTCAGCGGACTTGGGCCAAGCCAACGTTACCATATAGAATTAACTGAACAGCTGGGAAACTCCCACAGAGCCTGCTCTGAAAAAGTGGCACCGATCCGTACTCGAGAACCGAGCTAATAGCGATGGCAACGCCGCCATTTCTCCCGCACAGGCCACAGCCGAGTGCAGCTCTAAGCCTCCACCGTGGTAAGGAGTAACTAGCGCCACAAGGCGCTAGTGGCAAAAAGGCGAACATACGTACGATGGGAGACGAAAATGTGCTCGAAAGACTGCCAGATGACGCCACCACTGTCGTTGACGTGCGTTAACCTCGCCTCCTCACTCTCCCCCTCTCCCCTTTTTTCCCCGGTTTGTTTGCTAGACTGGTGCTGCGCCGGCCTGCGAGCGTCCAGCACGGCATCGGTCTAGCAGACAAGCCACGCGCGATATACTTCACAACAACTGCGCTTCGCAACTCACTCGGCAGAATCATCTGCTCAAATTATAGACGTACGTCTCTAATTATTATAAGCGCGCAGCAGTGTTGCACCGTACTGCCGTAAAATCCGCGCATTGATTTCAACACGCGCGAAACGGTTTGAAAGCTTGGAGTGGCGAGCGACCGCAAACAAAACAAAAAAGACAAAAACGGTTGTTTCCCCTCGCTCTTACTGGTTGGTTGGAAGAGCCCAGAGTGCTTCTGCTTTCGGTAGCGAAGATTATATACACGTCGCCAGCGCTCAAAAGCACAGCGGTGAGTATAAGCATAACAGTCTGGTGGGGGTCGGTTGGGTAGACCAACGAATCTGCATGCTCTTTGGGTGGACGTACGAGAGAGAAGCTAACGACGCGGCGCCAACTATCGGCCCAACCGGGAACTCCGTTAGCTGCATTCTGCTGCCGGCCACTCGAGGAACTGCACGTGACTTCTATTTTGGCTTTAATTGGCCATTTTGGCTACGGTGGAAGGGGCTTCAAGGGCGCGACCCCAGACTCCCAAGCGGACGTTGCCGCGAATTACTGCCGAAGTTAGGATGCGCCTAGGTCGGGACGCGCTACCTGAAATCACCGCTGAGACATGGTTTTTATACAAACAATATTAATTGTGCCGCAAACCTCGTAAACTCAAGATTTTAGAAAACATCACGCGCCCTCCGTTTTGTAGTAACCTACAATCAAATTTACTACAAAAAGAGTTTTTTCCATTTGTTTGGACGGAAAAACCCAGTTCCAGCCGCTGATTGCTCGGCGCGCCCTCGGCGCGGCCCGCGGCAACAGCGGCGGCCGCGATTGGCCGGCGCGTTTGACCGCGATTCGGTATCGTTGTAGAAACGGTGAAGAATTCCTAATACTGGTCGATATAGCCGGTTCAGACCCGACAAATTACCGGAAAACGGCGCTGGATACTGTAAATCGGCGTGGCGTTGGCCGACCCAAGTGATGTTCCGCCGACATCGGCCACATCACGGTAGTACTGGCCCGATGTTTACGATCCAGCGCCAATATTGGCAGCATCAAAATGACATTGGCCCGATTTCTCCGAGTCCGCCGCCAATACTGGCGCAATATTGTGTACGGCCTGGGTTCTTCTCGATCTGTACTTTTATTTTTTTCATGATGTTATATCCGGAGAGCTCATTCGGCCATAGCAATATTAGCGTCGTTCCGTCACTTAAACCCGCCCTGAGGATTGCCCGTTTTTATATATGCTGTTACTACTCAGATAATAACATTTGTGGCAGCCACGGAAAGACGGAATGCTTCTAAAATAAACACTTCAATCGCCAGAACCGATAATTTACGAAAAGTTTGATTGCCTTCCATACAATTCGAATATCCCAACTGAACAGAACCTTTTTTGTAAAAACAATGAGCACACCAATACACGTCTCCTGCGCGCTACCATATTTGTGTACTTGGCTTTGAACATCGGTCTGAACCCGGTGACTAAGCACTTCTCGTCTCAATGAGAAGCGCTACTTAGGCATCTATGATTGCTTCCTTTCTAAAAACACTTCTTTAAAATCCTTTGAAATCTTCCGGACGCGGAAATCCGAACGACCATTTTGCTCTTTCCGCATTTCTCTCGCTTCCTCTTCTCCCTCGTTCTACGCTTTCCACCGTTGCTTGTTTCTTTCTGCCACCCCCCCCTCCCCCCTCGTCCCCTACTCCGCTAATCCCGCGGCGTCTAAGCCATTGACTCTAACTAGAAAAAAAAAAAGGGTTACGATACAAAGGAGTAATCCCAACACGAATGACACGCTGCCTTGGGTCTGTGAGTTACAATGCTGTTGTCGTTCGTCCAGGTTTTTAGTCAGAGTGCCCTACACTGGTATTGCAGTAGGGTGAAGACTTGGGCGAGTTGGTTTTGTCATATTGAAGAATTAAAAATAGCGCGATCTAGACGAAGGACAAGAGAAGACGTAGACGACCGACAGAGCGCTTACTGTCAATTGAGCTTTATTAGAAAGCTCTAATATTTCTTTATACCCTTGCAGTTTCTTGCTTTTCTTTTTCTTTTTTTTTCGGGGAGTAGACAAGAAGGGTTGGGGAGTGACGTTGATGAATACGAATGAAACCGTTCTTTGTTTTTTGGTGCTTGTGGGCAACCTTGGGATCCAAACGGTTAGCCAGGTTGCCCCTTCAACAATCATGAGTGGTCATCTCGACCACGAGGGGCGCCATGGGCAACTGGCCACGCGAGCGGCGCTCCGCCGTTGATAAAAAGCCGTCGCAGCGTATGCGCAGGGGCTGTTGGGCATCGCGCCGCAGGCGATAGCGGTCATTAAATGTTTACGTGTTGTTGAACCGGTGTGCTGTGTCATTGCCCTAGACGGGCAAGCAGCAAGGGAAATCCTACATGCTTCATTGTCATTGTTATCGAGAAGATATCCACGATTTTGGGAAATATCGTCTCTGCATGTGCAGCCCCACGCAGACGCTGGTTCGAAAGTTGTATGAAAACACGTGATTGTGCGTTCGAGCGAAATAAGCCACTGCCTGCCGAAAACGGGAGTTAGGTCCTTCTTCCTGGATGCAGTGGCCTGTGAGTGAAACGGAGAGCTTGCACGCCGTATAGTTTAGACCTTTCTCGCGTACTCTCACCCTCAGCCACCTGGTAGGCATATCCAGTATGGCAGACGAAAAAATAGTAAAATATTTCAACCTGCAAATAGTAAAAAAATAAAGGGATGATTAAAGGATAATCGGTGACGGTTACGCTTACATCCTAAATGTATTGTATTAGGCGTGGCGACGGCAAAACAATGCATACTGGAAGTGAGGATATTTCAAAATTGCGACGCCCTTGTGAAATAGGTCTATAGACTAGTGTCACTCCACACATTCTGGCTTCTCTGCAGCTTATCATTCGCCCCCAAGTTCGTGCGAAGAAGCTTCTTCACTCTTCCTTTCTTGAGGCCCTCAAATTTTCATACCAATGCACTCCGATTCAGGCTCCCGATAGGGGCAGCAGATATTTAAAAAAAAGACTTCAATTTACGTTGATTAAAGAAAACTTTCAGCCTTTCCACTCGTGGTGAAGAAGGAAGACCAGCGAAGCTGTACTATGGTGGAAATGAAGTAATGGCCGGCCGCAAGTCGACATGCCAGAGTGGAAAGGCTGGAAAGGTCGCCGCCATCTATGAGCGACGGCGGTAGCTGTCCAGAATTTTGTGTCGAGATTTGTTTGCCCACGGACACGATACTGAGGAAAACTAGCCCTTAACAGCTCCGCTGTAAAATTGTGCTGATCGATAGAAGCAACCAGCGAAGACGAACAGCGCAGTACGAGAAACAAATTTGGTTCTCGCTTCGTGGTCCTGGATTTCAGTCCTGGAAGGTTCCTTTGCTAATCCTCCAACGCACAGAATTGTGACGTGTCCATTGTGGGGGGGCAACCTTTTTGCTGGCTTATCTCCATTCAAGTGCTCGCACAATGATCCACCCCACCATCCGAACGACGCGCGGACTCATTTTGCCCAACATTTTAGCCCCGTCTTTCCATCCTTTGCTTTCCTTGCTCGAAGACGTGAGAGGAGGAAAGCCTTGCAGAATATCGGGTTTGGTTGTCGGGCTTTAAGTTCAGTGTAGACATTACCCATTTCTTTTAAGAAAAAGTAAGGCTAAAAACACTGCTCGGTTTTTGTGCATGAAACAAAATATAATGGAACGTATGAAATTGGAAGTGTAGACTCAGAGTCATAAAAAAACGTGCTGTAAAATGTTGGGTTCTGGTCAATGATTGTGAATGATATTACGACAGTCTCTGTTAGAAATGCAGACTTATTTATCAATCAATGTATCGTTGAAAAAAAATACAATGTTTAGAATTTCGTTTCAACAAATACAGTGTGGAATGGCTTGAGGGTGCAACTGAAAAGTAAGTTTGGAAAAACACACTTTATTTTTATAAGAACAAGCTTGTGCAATGTCAAACACGTTTTACGCCATCTGTTTCAACGGCAGTCTTAGTATGTTTAATTTTAAACATTTCAATAAACTAACAAAGACATTTTACAGGAACGATTACATTTTGTAAAACATCGAAAATTGGACCTCTGTTTTGTTTTGTTATAAAGCAAAGCTAAATTGACTACTATAACATATATAATGAAGAAATGGAATAGAAAAAAATAATTAAAAGTATCATGATATTTTTTTGCTTTTATAACAGTGACAGGCACAAATCACACCTTAACTAAAACCAGACCTGAACGCGGCCGGGTATACTCGGGTGTGGCACTCAAAAGGTTATTCAACGTCAACGTTTCATAACACCTTCCGGGCCCACGGGCCAACCTTTGCCACGCACAGAAGCACACCCCGTAGTGGTTCGCAACGTCGAACAATCTTGAAGAAAAATTTGAGCATCGAGAGTTTTTGTATTTTTGTTTCCTTTCTTTTTGCTAGCCGTGGCTTCTTGTTGTTGAAGTTGCCGTATCTTTGATTTCGCCCTAAGAGCCATCTGCACCGCCCGATGATGGCAAACATCAAGCTTAGGCTTCTTGACCGATGACGTCATGCGGTGAAATACCGGTATCTTCATCAGATTCCTTTCCCAACGGCTAAGTGAATGACACGCGCCCGCCGAATAAAAAATATATTCGTAAGAAACAGGCTTTTGAGGGACATCATACCTTTCTGCTTAACACAAAACGTGTTATGAAGCTCCCACCTAACCGTTTCTGGTTTCGACTAAACTGTGGGAATAATGAAACCTGAGTGCCAACCGAACGCCGACTCAACTGTAATCTCCTTCATCAATCAGACATGGAGTCACAGCTGAACATCTTGCTCGAGGTGATCCTGCAGCTTCTATCACGGGTCGCATCACGTGATCAAACATAGAGCGACGCCAGAGATACTTTATCAAAATGTTTATGTCTCAAATGCAAAAAGCATCTTATTTTTTTCTGATAAAAACAAATATTCTTGTAAAACCTTTGCTCGCTTGTGAACTATAGGCAGAAGTACGTGCTTGTTTTATCTCTAGGTTACTATAAGTACCGATCGTTATATCTGTTGATGTGAAAGTTAAACCAAGTTTGTTTCCAAGAAATTATATTTCACAATTTATTCAGTGTAATTCTGCTGTTAAAAGTTTCCTTTCTTTCTGTTTATTTTTTGCTCAGTCGCTTAGTAAGGTCTTAATAATTTCCGGTTCATAAAGTAGACGATCTCCTCTCCTGATAGGTTGAGCGTCAAAATCATCATATTTTGAATCTTTCAATCGAGCGACCTAAATCCTCACGCACAAGAGCATCCTCCTTCCTCAGTAGAACTCCCGTGGCAAAAAAACGTGCACTTGTGTTAAGTGAACAATCGGACAAAGCTGCTGACTGTCAGTGGATTGGCCGACTCGAGAGTGCGCGTGCGTGATGCACAGCTGCTGACATTCGAGGTGCACCCCGTGTCTACTACCGGTGACATTTTCATACGTGAATCTCCAAAACGGGAAGTCTTCCATGGCCTTTTTCAATCAGGCTTTCAGCGAAAAAAGAACATACAAATGTTATTCAAAAAGCGCATTCAAATAAACAGAACAAAAAAAAAAGAAAAAAAGAAAATAAATATTAAAAAAAAAATAAGCCGGGAAGAGCGAGACTACATTGTCTTCTTACTACTAGTCCTCCAACTAACCCCCAAGTTAGTTTCGATACTGAAGAAGCAGAGACCCGTAATTTGTTTCCCAAAGGTTATTATTTCAAGCGTTAAACCAGCAATTACGCTGATAAAATAAAGAAGAAAGCAATATTACTAAGCAAATTGAAACATTTGTTTAATAATTTAATACGTATCACTTCATTGAACTAAAAGAGTGGGGATGAACGTGAAGATAATTGAAGGACAAATGAAACAATAATACTTCAGCGCCTTGTTAAAGGGATGCCAAATTAGAAAATCGAGAAGCTCCAGATTTTTCTTGCATTAAATTTTATTAGACTTTTTCCCGCATACCTCGCGTCGTGACATTGTGCAAGGTTAAAGGGGCGAAATAAATATTCTGTGCTCTAACATTAACCGATGAGAACCGAAGTTATTTTGTAATATCGTGAAGCTTGAGCATATGTGAAAGCCCGATCGAATACCATAGGCAATTGCTTTTGTAGTTCGGACAGGTAAGTCCCAAACGTCACTGACCAGTCGGCTATTCCTCATAGCTCTAAAATGCCTTACCTGGAGAAACTTCCAGCTCTCTTCCGGGTCGACGACGACACTCTCGGCGTCATAAGAACACAAGTAATCATAAACTCTAGCCAGCAAACAATCCTAATCTTATGCTATGCTGCTTTCAAATTGTTTTAGTCAAATCCGTCAGCCGCTTTACACAGCGTGAAAATTGAGAAGTTAATAATGTTCCTTTTCCCTCGATATTAGCAAAGGTGCTTGCACTTACCCTGTCTCATTCAATCTTAAAGGGACACTGACAGGGTATTTATGCACTCCGAGATTTTTATGTGAACATGAACTTTGAAGGGTACAGAAATTAAAATGAAAATATGCAGAAACCTTTCAGAAATGGGTGAAATATGTCTTATGATATCCATAAATGGCAATCGCACGTTTGTATTTTGAGCGGATGGCTATATTCTTCGTTTCGAAAATCCGGTTCTAGGGAGCGCTTCGAAATCGGTCATCTAGGCGCGCGATGCATCGTGGGAACTCCGTCGCAATCGTGGCGTCAGGCTGCTCACCACAGCCAAAGGCTACCGTGATTATGAGCGCCGCCACGTGGTGGCTTTTGCGTGCTACAATCTCGCGCTTCGAATTGGCGAAGCTGCACGAATTGCACAGAATCGCACAGCTGCACGACGACCATCGTGACGAATTATTTATTTCGGCCCTTGTAGTCCGCGGTGCGTTCCGCCATGATCTAGGAACTCGAGAGCACAAGGATTTCGACTTCCAAGGGGACTCTGAAGATGTCAGCGAGGACGAGCAGTCACTTTCACACATGGTGACGGAGAGGCGATTCGGGATAGAAGCGCATGAACCACCCGACAAACCGACCGTTCACCCGGCAAACTGTGCAGGGGATGGGGGTCGCCACGACATTCCTCGCATTTAATAATGATTAGCCAACTTGGAGGTATGCGCTATTAGGTGTTTTATTAAAAGCGTCCTCACACGACAGTTTTGCTTCGCTTTTCGTATGGTTCGCTGAGCTCTTCTGCTTTTATTTTCTTGGGAAAACATTAGTCGGCACAACCCTGGAAGCAACCGAATATTCTTGATAGAAAGACCCAGCTAGACTCCTGAGGACAGTAGTGGGTCGCCTCTCATAGTCTTCATTGTGAAAACGGGCCTCGTACAGGTGATCGGTTTTCACCGGCGTTCGAGAGACGACGGACGCGCGAGGCGGATCCACACTCTGCAGAATTTCCCATCCCTGGGAAACCCATGGGTGGGCGTCTCCGCAGTTCAGCACACTGTTTCCGCAGCCCCCTGCCGCGCAACAGAGCGGCATCCTGTACGCAAACGTGATGAATAAACGCAACAACAACTCGGCGGTACCAAAACAATCGCGTACCGCGCGAAGCAGCGCGATTGCGTCATTGCGTTCACGGCTAGGTTATCTATGTATGAATGCGGTGTACCGCCGAGCGGTGGCGCCACTGCGGGAGGATCAACAGATCACGATCCCACAACGAAGCTTCGGTCCTGCAATTACCAGGTACAAGTGGGAAATCGTTTTATTCGTTTTAAAATTACTTTTCTTGCGTTTATAAAACAAAAGACTGGTGTTTTTTAGGTGCTGATGTGACGTGGTATATTCCTAGGCAATAAAATGAGCCCTAAAATTTCGGTTCCATACCCGTTTAAGAGCCCAACTACCCAGAACACAATTTGCGGCTCGAAAT
This sequence comes from Ixodes ricinus, assembly GCA_037355805.1. Taxonomy (NCBI): domain Eukaryota; kingdom Metazoa; phylum Arthropoda; class Arachnida; order Ixodida; family Ixodidae; genus Ixodes; species Ixodes ricinus. The sequence continues at coordinate 103,347 of JAZHYW010003046.1, forward strand.
TTGTTTTATTTTCGCCCGAGAAACAGCCGGTCGAGAATCGGTAGGTTTCTTTCGAACTCACTTCCATGCTCACTTGGCGTTCAAGCTACGCGTACCAAATATATTCAAAGTCGTGGGTCATCTAAGACACACATTCAATATTGAAAATAAAAAGAACAATAAAAACCCTTGTTTTCTGGCCTAGAAAAAAATACTAAAAACACGTTGATCGAAAAAAAATGTTGCGCAGATCACTGGAAGTGCATGTCCACGACAGTCTTAATGTGGCGACGTACAAAAGGCTGGACGACGAGATGGCGGTGCACGACGAAACAACGTTACGGTGTACCTGGGGCTGCTACTTCAGAACAGTCATTCGTCGTTCCGGCCAATCGATCTTGAAGCGCAGAACATCGAGCGAAAGGGATAAAAGTGAGAAACAATCGCACGACAAACGGTTAACGCAAGTTTGTCGTCGTCGTCAACTCAAAAGTCGAAAAAGAAAGAAAAAAAAACAGAAACGTGGCACGGCATATATGCGGCATATAGATGACTGGCGCGCTCGAGAGCGGCGGCGGCCGACCGAGCGCGCCAACCGGTCAACGCTGGTGGCGCGGGCACGCAGCGCGCATGGGGTGGCGAGTGATTGAAACCTGACGCGCTGCGACTATCCATCAGCTTTATTTGCCATTTTGCGTGGCTGTTTGCGCCGCTTCGAAAGCTGGGATGCCTCACATCGCGGCTGTCGCGGCTTGGAGACTTTATATGCCGCATGGCGCGGGTAATGAAGTCGGCTCGGCTCAATGGGACTGTTAATGCTTTCGCATTGATACTGCGATGCAAAGTATGTACCACTTACGGATTTTTTAGCGACCTACAACACTGTTTGACGACCACTCAATTAAGGTAAAATATATGTGACCGAGGGAAACAAATGGATGTTGAGTCGTATAAACACTACGTTGTGTATGTTAATCTAGTATTTTATTTTACAGTTGCGTCGAAATTAAATACAGCAGATTCTTATTTTTGGATTTCAAAATAAAGATTGCTGTGTACTGAACGAAAAACAACTATATAGTTACTCGTTTCACGGCGGAAATAGCACCTATACCAAACACAATGTGGAAAATATATTCTCCAATTAGAAGTTCAAACCGGTTTGAACCGGTTTCAACCGTTATATCTGCTTCCCTGAACTGATCCGGAATTTAACCGAAAGCCGTGAACCCGAGCACGAACCGAGGCGATACATGTTCTCGGTTCGACACTTGGGCCTCCTGGCTCCATATTAATTCACCTGATAAAAAATGACAATATATATATATATATATGTTTTTTTGGGAGGGGGGGGGGAGTGTCAGGCAGGCTTTGCCAACTTGCTAACTTGTGCTCATAGATGTTTGAGGTTCACCGACGTGTATTTGTAACTTAAAGTAGACATGAAAGGATTTTTCATACTTTCGCTAGATACTACTTGAATCACTTCTGACGTTGATAGAAAGTTTAGTGGATCACTTTTCACCTCGTACGGTACCGTAGAGAAAATGCCGCAGCGCCATGCGCGCGCCAGCCTAGTATGCATAGTTCAAGGTCAGTGGCGGATTACAGGCTATACGGGTGCTTAGCGGGCTGCGGAAACGACTACTAAACTCCATACTGACTGAGTAAACTTGCCTTAGCTTTCTTTCCAGGCAATGACAGTCGATCGCCAAAGTAAATTCTAGAAATATGAGCATCGTTCATCCCCTCAACTCCGAGCCAGAACAAGCGGCCACGTGACCTGGTGCCTATCCCATGCCGCCAATGTTAATCATAGCTACGTGCTGGGGTTGGCAAAGTAGAAAATGCGCGCAGAGCATACTAGGCATTTTTAGTGTTTCGACTTGTTGCCATCACCGTGTCGGTTGGATGCCAGCCACTACCTGAGTGTGCGCCGAGGCATTGATTGTTACGAGCCGAAGATGAGTGCTCACGCAGGTTTCCTGTCCAATCCATAAGCCGCGCTCGAATGTAGTCAGGCAGGTTGTTTCGATCCCACGATTACGTCATCAAGCTTTGCAAAGGCAAGACTGAAAGAAGTAGTCCACGAGTCTTTATGCTCGCAAATTCCCCACGACGAAGAAGCTTCTGAATCGGTGGTGGTCTGTTCGAGCATATAGTTAGGCCAGATTAGAACCGGTACGCTTCAGCAAAGTCATGATTGTTCCAACCATATATCGTTTCATGACCCCTTTAACAAACTTCCATATTATTTCAAATGTCAGCCATACGAATGATATTTCGAAATTAAAGTAAACGATAGACTGTCCTTGCAGCGCTTGCGTGTTGAAGCAGTCGCTTTTGGGCAGCGGCATGAAACAAAACCGAACTGGAGAAGGAGTTGCGAGACATATCAAATCTACAAGGAGGTATTAAACACGTGTTTTCGACACGTCGAATGTTATGCGTTGCTCAAGCTCGTCCGCTTCTTTTGTGGAGGTTGTGGTGACGTCAGAACGCCGAGCTCTGATAGACTTTGATTGAAGGATGGGGCGTATACCATGAGGCATTTTTCCTTTGAGGTCTATCCACTAACCTTAAATACGAGCCAATCAGAGCTCACCGTTTTGACGTCACCACAACCCGTGCAAAAAAAAAGCGGACGGATTCACGTTTTGCAAACATTGCTTTACCTTAAGAGTGATCTGAGCTCGAATTAGGAACCGAGCTGCCAATGAAGCGCCACTGAAAGCGTAACGTCACGGCGTTCGTCGTCGTTCTGTACTTTATGATCCACCAGCTCTTCCAATCAAGCGCAGCCAATGCACTGACTTTGGGTTTTTAGTATGTACACATTCCTTTGTGTGTGTGTCTTGCAGGTTTTAACTGCACTTCGACTTAGACCAAACTAAGTAAAGACGCGAAGTCATTACTACGGAAGAACGGGGGTCCTTCCATACCCGGTTTGACAGCATCCCCCCTGGGCCGACACTCGCGGCGCTCATCGCCGTTATGCGTTTGCCAGCACCAAGTAGGGAGTACGCCAATAACGTAGCGAAAAAGGCAGTGGAAGGGGGCAGGCCAAGGTGCATCTCCGAGTGTGTGGACTCCTTCAACCGCCAAGAAGAAGAGGACAGGTTTGTCTATTTACCACTGGTGGATTTTATGGTAGGTAATGAACTCACATGTCATGTTATCAGACAAAGAGGAGACTTCGTTGTGTTACCAAAGGACATGTTCAATGAAAAAGTCAAACGCGGCCATTGACAAACAATTTAGACCGGTTAATGTGGTTCTGCAGAAAATTCGAGACAGGGTATAAGGACTTTGTGATCGCCTAGCCTTAGCCCAGCTGGCGGGGAGAGTAGGAGAGGCGGAGACTGCACATCCGCAAGGAGTTTTTCAGCGCAAAAACGCATAAAGAAGGGTGCCCTTTTTGAGCCATTGTCATGAAAAAGGGATCGTGGCAAAGAGCAATGAGCCTCCCACCTGAAAAAAGAGATTTGTCATCATTGAATATCAAGGACCCTTTTATGGTTTTCAATTCTTTGGAGCTTGTGGAGTACCTCCAGGCAGGGGGTCCGGATATGAGGGACGCTTGCAGTATAGACGTGGAAGATCTTTTTGCTCCTTGCCGCATGACAGACTGCTGGAATCAGTGAAATGGTGCATTGAGGCGAATGGAGAGCTGGCTTTCAGAGTTCTAGTGGAGTATCTCCTGGAAAGCTTTTGAAATTGTTCTTACTCTTTCTGCAGTCAATAGTAGTCGGGTGGCAGGAAGGATGCTACCTGCAAAAGTCGGGTGTGTGTATTGGCTCATTCGTAGCCCCCGTTTTAAGCGACACTTACCATGTGAAGTGGACTCTGCCATTGAAAGAGAGCTAGGCGGCACGAGTGTTATCAAGATAATCCTCTACGTAGAGGACTTTTTGGTGTATTTCAGAAGAGCTGGACTATTGGAAACGCTGGTCTACAAAGTGGTGGCTATATTTGGTAAGTGTGTGGGAGGCCATAGGTTTACCTTTGAGCTCCCAAAAGAAGGGGTACTCCAGTACCTGGACATTTCTCTGTGCCTAGGAGACTCGCGTGTCTGCTCAACCTACCGTCCACGATCGCAGAAAGGCATCCTCGACTGGAGTTCGGCCCACTAGAAAGTTGTGAAAAGGGGCATCGTTCTATCGAGTCTGAGCTAAGCACTCAAAAATCATGCCTCCACACTCTGGAGGATAGCTTCAAGCTAGAAACTGACAGAATGAGGAAAGTTGGCTTATCCAACGACACAACTTTCAGACGTGGCAAGCACACTGATGAAGAAAGTAAAGGGTAGCCAGTTCACACAACGGGATGTGGAACGCCAACCGACCTGTGGTTATCCCGTACTTACACAGGGTTTCTCACGAATTTAAAAAAAACAAAACATTAATGTTGGAAACAGAAATGGAATCCCAGTGGTTTTCATAGCACAACAAAAAATGAGCCAGATCTGCCTAAAGGTTAATGCGAAGGCAGAGGAATCGCAAGGAACAAGTGTAGTAAGAAGCACGTCAGGCCGTTCGTCTCATATGTTACAGGGAGTACACTCTAAGAAAAAACGGGTGTAGTCGCGTGTATCAGGCGCACATGCACCCCTTTCCTGAAAGATGCACCCTCCGTTGCCCAGCCAGTGTATTTGTGCACCGACAATGAGCATCCTCCTCTCCCTTAAAGGACACATGCAAAGAAAAAAAAACATTTTTTTAAACAGCTTAGATGAAAAAGGATATCGTAAAACGATTTTAAAACCAAGAAAAAAATTTTTAGAGCTATATTTATGGCGCTATACGAATTTGTAGTTGGCGCCCGCAGGCGCCGCAGAAAAGTGGCCCTTATTTATCACGTGACGGGCCCATATTTTTCACGTGGTGCTTGCGCTCTTTCGGAAGCTTCCTATGGCCTCTAAAAGTAACTTATTCATCTTTGTTTGAAGTATAACAAAAAACTAAGATTAATAAGTAACTTTCAGAGCCCAAAGGAAACTCCTGAAAAAGCGCAAGCAGACGTGATAGACCTGTGCGCCGGTCAGATGACGACGGCGGCGCCCCGAAGCACACGAACTTGTGCGGCGGCGGCGACGGCGGCGTGGAGAAACGCGTTGAAGCGGCGTCGTACAATGCTCAGCGTGCGGCGGCGGCGTGGCTTTGCGGCGGCGGCGGCGACGCAGGGCGGCGGCGCGCGGGCCTACCACGTGACCAGCGGCGGCTCCGGCGGGCGCCAACTACAAATTCGCATAGCGCCGTAAATATAGCTCTAAAATTTTTTGTCTTCGTTGTAAAATCGTTTTATGATATCCTTTTTCCAACTAAGCTGTTTAAAAAAATGCTTTTTCTTTGCACGTGTCCTTTAAAAACCACTAGGTGTATCAGTGAACCGCCATGCTAGCCACGCGCCCCGATGAGCTTGTGCTTGGATTCCCCTTTGGGGCCACCTTTTAGTTGGGCAGTTTCTTGGGAAGTAGTGGAGCTGTTTTGTTCACTCGGTATTGGCAGCAGAGTAGACGCTATGCTTGTTTTTTGGGCCAATCGGGTCTCCGAAGAGGATCACGTGACTACAGTCTCCGAGCTAGAGGTCAGGCAGAGCACTGCACCTGCCTGAAGGCCAAGGCCACGGGTGGCATCCGCTGCACTATTAACTTTGGGTCGAACTTTCAAGAGGATATAAAAGACAAATTCCTCTCGCTGTGTTCATTATTGGAATAACCCTGAAGATAAGCCTTCGCGATGGCAGCCACTTTTGGCCTTGAAGGAGCTGCTATTTTCGCTATACTCCTCTCTTTTCTTTCTCTTCCTAAGCTGAAAGCGTGGAAGAAGCTGCGCCGTCGTCGGACCAATAAACCGGAGGCTTTTCTTATCCATTGAGCCCGCTGTCTGGGCGCGGGTAAGGGCAGGAGCGTGATCAGGTGGTAAAGATTTCACGGATGACGTAGTAGCTCTTTCCGATCCGGGAATGTCTGATTCCCGGCCTAGTTTCTTGTGTGCTGTGCTGCGACCAGCGGGGCTGCCAGAGATTTCGTCAGTGACAACGTATTCGAGGTCTACCAAGGCTTCCTGTGTTTGAAAAGTCCTACGTACATCGACAACAAGTGATTGCTTCCAAAGCCCAAGGAATTCTTGTGATGCCTTTAGTGTTCGGTTTGGCAAATTATTCTTCTGCCACATCGCGTTGAATCTTCACAATTTTCATCGTAAGTGCGCTGCAACTTACTCTGTTTCAGCAATTGACCGTTCCGTTCCAGATTACGTCTAGAATTAGGCAGTGTCTATTTCCTAGCAGCCGGGAGAATAATTTCCCCGAAAATCTATCGGCAGTCGCCTGCCATTAGGTGTCTCCAATCATGTGATAACTGCAGGCATAATACTGACTTTTTTATTCTCCCGGCGTTTGTGTGAAAACGCGTTTCATGGACTACTTTTTCGTTGATGCACGTTTTGTAGGCACGTTTCGTTGACACTAACGTTTCACCGTCACTCGTTACAGGAACTACACGCTGTAGGGACATTTCGTCGCGTGTGATCTCTGCGCGCGTGCTCACCGACCTATACTTCGTTTCAGCTTCGGTCCAGACGCTGCCGATGCTACAAGCGCGAGCATATGGCCCAGAACAGTGCTTGCACTGCACGAGTGCGCGTGCTTGGCAGGGATGCTGAAAGCCAGGAGCTCGCGCTTGTAGCTTTGGCTGCGTCTGGACCGAAGCTGAAACGAAGTATAGCCCGCCTGTTCACGTCCCTTCGTGGCGACAGTCTGCAGTGACTCACTAACAGTACTTTACCCTACCTGTGATACCCGTTATATCACTTCGCGCATATAGTCTGGGGCAGCTCCTTACACAAGAAAAAAGAAAAGAGAAGCTTATAGAGGAAAGCTAATCTGAGCTGTAGATGAAACATCTTTCGATGAAGTGATTGTAGTCGCCAATGAGTGGCGACTGCCGAGCAGCATTTCGGGTAAATAATTCTGTCGGCGGCTGGAGAGAATAGGCACTACCTACAGAATCACCCCGGTTCTTGCTTGCTCAGTAATTTCTCAGTTGTGTAACAGCTTCGTTCTACATCTTCACACATCACGGATTGCTTGCACATTTGTACTTGTTTACGGAATAGACTGTCTAATAAACTTAAAGGAGATTTGAAAACAACACCTTGTGTCTGTTTAACTGCCTTTTTGCAACCACCTGGGCGCGTACATTTTTTACAGGTTTCCTTGAGGGGTGCACAAAGAGGTGAAGATGGTACATCATTGAATATTCAGTTTATATGTTCCCTGTGAGCAGAGTGGGTGTAAAAAACGGTGTAATAGTAAACCCTGTTGGCGGGTGTATCTCTGTTCCCTATGAGCGGGGTGGGTGAAAACAACGGTGTAATAGCAAACCCTTTTGGTGGCTGTAGAGAAGGGAATACTTGTACACCTTAAATTGGGTTGTACCTGCACACCGAAACCACAGTGAGGGTGTAAGAAAGAAGTAGTGACGCATGTCAATATGGGGTGTATCTGTGCACCCCGAATGCTGAAGGTGTATAAAAGGGTGCACATATTCACCCTTAAAAGGGTGCATGTATGCACTCGTTTTGAGGTGTACTTGTACACCTTTATGGGTGTAGTAGATGTGGCAGCACTTACACCCCCTGTGGGTGTACCCGCTACACCCTTTTTTTAGAGTGTAGCCTACAGTAACCCCCTCTCGTGCGGCCGCACCTAAGTGGGAGAAACGGGACGTTGCCTGAATGGCAGGCTCCGCGAGCACAGGTACAACCTGGGATCAACAGTGGGCAGATACCTATCGGCTCAGTGCAACGAGTGCCTGTGTGAGACGTTTTTAGAGCCACCACCATCTTCGGACGACACAGGGACAAAGTGGCACGCGAGGTGCTGGAGGCATTCCACATCCTGAGTAGAGAAGAAAATGTATCTGCGCAGCATCAGTGGCGTTGTCTGCAAGGAGCTGGAATTCCTGAAGTTGACAATGAGGGTCCAGCGCGTGCCGTAGTCAGCTAACATGGTGAAAGCTGGGCGTGCAATTGCGTGGAACAACGCGTTTTTTTTCTCTCTTTTTTTCTGTGAGTGAAGAAGCTTTAGTTGCGAGTCAGCATTCTACACTGTCCGGTTTGTTCTACCTTTGTGTATCTTTCGCGCTGTTTTATTCCATGATGTGCATTGTATAAGCCTGCCTTGAACATGGACTGCCAAACATACACGTCAATGCCAGCAAATCAAAACATTTAAAAATACAGAGAGAGAAGATTGTGCTTTAAGGAGAGTTGCTCACATTTGCCTAATGATTTGGAGAAAACCTATTGTAAACTATTATTTCTTGTACTGCTAGACCAGTGAAAGTTTGAAGAAAGTTCAACAAATTTGAAAGAAAAGTCAGTAGAGATGAAAACGAAATTTAAAAATAAAATAAATAAACAGCTATAGGCTTGGAGGCTCGCAAAATATAGTTATTTTTTGGGAGACCCTGGAAAGTGACTCAATCGTCTCCTATAACCTAATATTAGTCAATGACGCTCATCACTGCATGCGAATGCGCTCGTCCTCAAGATATTTTCAAGCGTTCGGATGTAGAATATGAAAGTCTTATTATGCACATTTAAATTAGTTACTGCGCGATCTGTCCTGCAAATTTTATTAACAGATTACACAAGTACAACTTGGCCAACTTTTTATTCTTGTTTTTTTAGCAAGATGCCGAGCACCTGCTGGTAAATTAGATGGGCCGTGAGATTTTTTTATGACACTTGGTGCGCACAGAGTATATAATTGAAGCCGGGTGTTTGAAAAGAAGTTATCGTCCTGGAACCATGAAACCGAGGACTCAAGATTCCTTAGTACGCAATGAATCGGTGATGAGCTGTTCCCAGATCACTACTAAAAGCTTGGAATGACGAGATGCTGACCCTGGAAAAGACAGGATATACAGAAGGGTAATTACGAATATGCCGACGTCCCAAATAAATAAAAGAAGAGCAATATATAGAGAAAACGCTATACAGCGAATTTTATTTTTACCTTGAAATTTGGAAAACCACATTAGTGCACTCTCTACCCTCATAGATAATTCTTGAAAAACAGGGAGCTTACTTACTACTGTTTCGCTTAGCGGGCAGGTTTAGAAACACGCGTTATAAGGCGTACATTCCTATCCTCAACCAACCTAGGATAATTTTTGTCACCCGTTCACCATTGACGTGGGCTGCTTACTTAATCACGCCCACAAGAACACACGCACGCGGGGTCATATCCGCACGCACATGTACGCACACGCACACAAGCATGCACGTACACGCACACAAACAAATAATTATCTCGTTCATGCTGATTAGATAATTATCTTTGTCAAGCTAAAACAGAGGAAACGCTACAATACAAGCACAATTGAAAAAATGAAAAGTAAAAAAACAATTAAAAAGTATTTTGCAACCAATAATTGTGCGATGACCATACCTAAGCAAAACACACTCATGGGTGCACTAACTCACCCTCGCCGATCTGGCGTGAGGTGAAGGAGAGTCAATTTGTGAGGCTCGAAACTCATAGTTTTAGGTTGAATGAGGGGCGTGAGTTCGGTGAGGTGCGTGAGCTTGGTGAGTTCGTAAGTTCGCTGTGGGCGTGAGTTTGTGAGGTCGTTGAGTTCATAACCTTATGAGGTTGGTGAGGGAGTAGAGTTTTAAGTTCGGGTGAGTTCGGTGATTTCAAGTGTCCGGTGAGGGCGTGAGTTCATGAGGTCGTTCAGCTCATGAGTTTGGCGAGGCATGATGTCCCTGCCGAGCCAAGGGCCAGATGAAGGTTTGGGGTAACTTCGAGGAAGGGCGGGTCACTTGGCTTGTTCATACATTTTTGGGAGTTGAGTCGACGCTCGCCTCCTAATAGCACTGTTAGCTCCTACGGCTGGTTCTCTATGAGTGACGGGAAAGGAGGAAAGGTGCCAATTGATTTATCTGCGCTCTTCGGCTCCGGCTCGCTTCGCGGCGGTTTGGCGTGGTCTTTTGCTGCCGGTCGCTGCTTCGTGGCGAGGTGATGAGAGAGGGGCAAGGCTTTCCAGCTCGCCTCGGTCGCTCTCCTGTAGACTGCGAGGCACCGATATACGCGCGGAGTTTTGCAGTTTCGTGGAGGAGGTAAACGGGTGCTAAGCAGGTACGACCGAATGCAGACCTTGCTATTTCGAGTGCGCTCGTCTTATAAATGGTCGCTAATCTTGAAATCAGTATTAGAATGAAAAGCCGTCTGAGAACGGTCACGTGTATACTTGTTTGATCAAGTTTTAGCCTGGAGTTCTGTAAAAAAGTACGCGTACACCTTTGTGCTCAAGTACACCCGGAACGCCGGACTTTTTCGCATTTGGGTTTAAAGGCTGCTACATTTATTTGGTAGCACATAAAAGTTAATTCAATTGTGGGTTGTGATAAAACCATTGCAGACGACACGTTTCTAGATTACATTCAAGGAAGTATCAAATGATCTTTTTATTTTTCCCTCAATATTGGTAAGAACGAATCCACGTTCCTAACCTGCTATTCGACACCCCGTTAGTCAGTCAAGAGGTTTCGCGTGCTGGAGAAATGGTTTTTTTACTAGCTGCAACCGTATTTAAAGACTTAGTTATGATTTCTATATATATACTATTTATCTACAGGTTCAGCTCGCGCCGGTGCACATCCCGGTTGTTTACGAAGAGCCAATTTTTTTTAGCAAGATTTCATTTATACCAGTAAATAACAGGGGGGGGGGGGGGGGGCTGAGATCAAAACCTAATGAATTAAAAATATTTCATATGCATGCGTGCGCGTGCGTGCACGGAGGCAACCTTCCCGCCTGAAGAGATCAAGTGCTAATTATTTTTTATCTAAAAAACAAATCCTAAATAATTGTAGATTATTTATAGAACCTTCATAACCGCGCCCTCCTTCTTCCTGAAATGTCGCTTGGATATCCGAATTAGACTATGAATGGTTAGAAGTGAAGTAATATAAATATAAAATATAAATAATTGCGCTCCACAGTAAGCGCTTGTTCATTCGAAATAAGTGAACACATTATAAAAATTACCAGTCCATCAAGAAATAAGATTTAATAGAAAACATGTCTTTTGACGTGTAGCTTGTAAATATTTGTATTCAACATATCGACAAGTTTGAACACACGCGCACATTGTCGTGAGCAACATGAATATACCGAAGGCATCTGACACCGATAACGATATTATGTCAGGATCCATGATATATAACATTTTACGAGGCATCGAGCCGGTACACTCTAAGAAATGCCTGCGCATCTACTTACCCGCAAAACACTCAAAGAGCAAACTCTGTGATCTACAAAATCAGCTCAGCGAATGATGAGGTGGAACATCTATTTAGACCTCAAAATTTTGTCTGCGCTGTGGCATTACGCAATGCAAGCATGACGCTTTGCATCGTGTAATGACACAGCGCAGACAAAATTTTGAGGTCTAAATAGATGTTCCGCCTCATCCTTCGCTGAGCTGATTTCATAGATCACAGAGATGGGCTGTTTGAGTGTTTAGCGTTTAAGCAGAGGCGCAGGCATTTTTTAGAGTCTAGACCATTGTCAGTGACGGTTAACAGGAAACACCTCACGCCTCTTTACACTTTAAAGGTTATTCACACGAGGAAGAAATCCGTGGGATTTCTCCCCGGCGAGCGCGCATCACGAGACGAAAACGCGAGGCTTTTGCACATCGCAAAGCCTGACGTTTTCGTTGCGAGATGCGCGTGCCGTGGAGGAATCCCGGGATTTCTACTCGATGTGAATACCGCTTTAGCGAAAGCGGACGCTAGAGGGGACAATAAATGTAAACTAGTACGAATGCTTGAATAAATAATTATATTAATTTATCGCGTACCTAAAAATGCAGTCGCTGTTGCTTTTGTAGCACGAGCTTTCACTTCAGTGTCATTTAGGCTTGCAGAGCTTTTGATCATACGTTATTTGCTTATAACCACGTGTGCACAAGAGGTCGAACACAAAGTCACAACAGCTCAAATCCTTATTCATAGCACTTTCATACACCCATAGTTCGCAAGCATTGAATGTATCTACATAGAAAATGAACAATTATACATAAAGATTAATCCGGGAAAACTGATTTATTGTTATATTAGTATTTAACACGTTCATGCACGGGAGCAGGTCGAGCACTTATTTTTACGTTGTTGAAGTGGCTGGTATCGTACAGGGTAATGCGAAGGAAATCTCACTTCAATATATTGTACCTTATTCGTATTCATGAAGAGTCTGATCTAAAAGAGAAATTAAGATTGTTTTTCTTTAATGAATTTATTTAGAAATATCATTAATTCACGGATCTTTTTACAAACATGAACGTGGCACCTCGCAGCCCAAGCTCGGACACATGCATTTATATGAAGCAAAAATATTCCTCCTAGATAAGATTAGAGAAAGACCTTGTCCTCGCATCTTATCTAATAACTTAAACTTTCGTCGATTTTGGGAGGTCCTAGAATTCATGGTTCGTAAGACATGATCGACACCGCAAGCCTTGAAGCCTTCCATGAATAGTTCTGAACCAAATAAGCCAGTATTTATAAGTGTGTTATTTGTTAGGTTAGTTTTGTCTCGTATTTACTTATAAAATGAATGTTTCTTTTATTTCTTTCGAAATCTGCAAGAATAATTCTACAAATAATATGCAGTTTGTTTTCCACAAAGAATAGGGATCTCTACGACGTTTGTATATATCTTTTTTTTAATTCTCTATGCTCTGTCATTTGACAGACCTTTCTGATATTTACCACGCAAGCGAAATGTGTGCAGGCACATGGCGGTCGATGCATGGCCCCACATTTGGATATCGAAAAGGCATACTGCTTTCGCACGAAGTATATTGTACAGAGTGTTCCCGGGCGCAATTCGGGCGTAATAGTATTTATATAAATAAAATATTCAACGGGGTACATTCAAACTTGTCACTTAAGGTGTCCTTAGGTGACTCATTTCTTATACTCAAATGTTATAAGTGTGTATTTCATAGAAAACAATTAAGCCTGAAGAAAATATTTTTTTTTACTATGAACGGGCAGGAAAACGTCAAAAACTGTCTTGTCAACGCTGCTGCTGTCAGATGGTACCATTGCCGCTCATATCTGTTCTATTTGCCTTCAGGTGTTCATCTCAAATAAGTGTTCACATTTTTGCTTTATGTTGTACCATCTGTGAGAAGCAGCGTCGACCATAGTTTTGCTGTTTTCTTCCATGTGCATAGGACAAACCAGGTTCACACGGATCGATGGACAGAACTTTTCACGCCCATCTATCTGTGAGTTATAAGACGAAGGCAAAAAGACTACATCAAAAGTTGGTTTTGAACCTCTCACACAAACAAAAATATGCGTATACTTTTGCCTGTGTAGTGCAATCTTCGAACTAAAGTTTCAGTGTGATTCGTCTTTGTGCCCGTTTTTCAGGTTCGCATTACAACTTGGACACGACGGTGAAAGTACGTACGTAAGCGAGATACTAACCATTACTCCCGTTATGTTTCCGTATGACAGCACAATTTTCGTCAGCGAATGCAAATGGGTACAACTCACTTTTGTTTGCTAGAAAAAAGAAAGTGTCAAAACTATAAGTAGTTCAAAGTGCCCGGCTAACACGGATTCTAAAGTAACAATTACAAATAAAGAATTCATTTATTTTTCCTGAAAGATGCTTTTATTGCAACTTTTTAACCAACGACTCAATTACTTCCGCAATCATTATTTTTAGTCGACCCACTTGTAAGAAAAATATTTTGACAATGCGGCCAATAAAATATCTTTTAAAATAAGAAATACTTTTATTAAATTTCAGCTGTTTTCACCCAACATCTTCGCCTCTCCCAGATTACAATAAGTAAGTAAAATCACTCACCTAAGTAACATAGTGTTTAAAAAAGCAAGATTGCTTATGCGGTTTTGTTTAATACCACTATCCTTAAAACTACCGCCATCACTAAAAAGTTTCGCCATCCGGAAACACATTTACAGTTTCGAAAGTCGTGACTTACTGCCTGCAACTGTTCCATTTAGAACGTTTCTTGTGGTATAATTCTTTGAGCTGAGGACAATATAAGATTTGTTGAATGCAGACCTGCAAAAAATATGTGCATATAACCGTGATTTTGTCATTTTTTTGCATCAAATACATTGCATAATTATATCTTCCTCTAAGTTGCGACCACAACACCGTAGTTCCTTCTATAATTCAAAGCAAGGCCGACCCGAGAAACTATTTTGTTGGATTTTGGGCGAGAACGCGTTTAAACGCTACCGCATTTTTTTATTAAGGCGAAATCATTGCTGATGATTGACTATGAAAGCATTATTGCTGACTCAACGACCAATTAAGCGCGGATATTTGAAAAGCAGTTTGTTAATTCTGGGCCCTAACGCTTTTTGACAAAAGCAGGACCAAACCAGGCACCCAGGTGCGTGTCTTTCATCGTTCCTCGATAATAAACTAGCTTAATTTCGAGTCATGAAAAGCTATTTCATCACGCCAAATATTATTGTACTATATACTACTATATCTTTTTTTTATCTATATATGGTTTGGTATTGGTGTTCTATTAGTGCAACCCCTATAACCTAAGCTTGCGTATTTTCGATAAATACCGATAAACCCCGAAAATTGACAGGCGTTACGATTTTTTCAGATCGGGTAAACCACTTCGAACTGGAGCTGTCCTTGAATTAGCAAAATCGAACCTTAGGATGGAGAAAATGTTTATCTAGGGTTTTATTTTGTGATAACCCAAACCACAAAAATTTCCACGAGTCTGTTTTTCCCGAATCGCACATCTGTCTCGTTTCTCTCTCTTCTCAGAATCGGAACATTTCCCGAGTGGGTGGCGCGCAAGTTCCCTGAATTTTGGGAATTTCATTCCCATGATTTTGTTTACCATAAAACCCGGGAACGCTGACGTTTTGTCCGACCCCGAGAACTGACATTGAAAAGCACCGAATCTGTGGAGAAAAAAGATGGATACCGAAAGAACACCTCATAATTCAGAGGAAAATACGCTTC
Organism: Ixodes ricinus; assembly: GCA_037355805.1. Taxonomy (NCBI): domain Eukaryota; kingdom Metazoa; phylum Arthropoda; class Arachnida; order Ixodida; family Ixodidae; genus Ixodes; species Ixodes ricinus. The sequence goes on from JAZHYW010003046.1 coordinate 118,386, forward strand.
AAAAGCCCGAAACCCCGTTGAGAATGGGCCTCGCAAGATATACTGTACTATCAAAAACAAAACACGGAGAGTGCGATGCTGGTAGGAAAATCTTGAAACATTTCTCTTAAGAAGGCACGCAATGGCCGCCATCATTTTGCTAAGAGTTTCTTGACGCAACGTTGGCAGTGAATTTCTGTACTGCAGTGAAATGATCATTAAAACGCTTACATTACTTACGTCATATTACTTGTCATATTGAGATAGGTGACATTATGGAGCACATAATGAGTTGTTTCGTTCTTATATATCATGGTCGCATTTACGCAACTCGTGGTGTTTGTACCCGTCGGGTTGGTGTTGAAGTTTCTGTACTTCATTAGGAAACTTTGATTGCTTGTAACAAACTAGTAAAGAAACAAATACAAACAATTTTATTAATGTTAGTTCTTTAAGGTAAGGAGAGGTATTATATTCTCGCTAAACTGCTATTATATCCCTATATAATAAAAATAACTAAAACCATACGAGCATACCTGTGCCCCGTGTTTAGATTGATATGGTGTCTTGTTGGATAAGCTTAATTGCAGCAAACTATCCTGCAATCTTAGATCAGGTTCAGGTGATGCGTTTAATTAAAATGATAATAATTTCAGAGTCACCAATTACTTAGGGAAAAAAGAAGCATCCCTGTCGTTTGAAGGCAGAGATGCAGCTGTCACGCAAGTGCAAACTAACCCACCACCATGTTCCTGTTTTAATGCGTTAGCAATAGGTAGAGCTCGTTTTTACGAAAACCCGCCGGTGTCAGTTCGTGGGTTCGTTTGTCAGCGCCATGCATGACGCGGGGAGGAGAGTGGGGTGGTGAGGAGGTATCGTGTCTACAGATTCCCAATGTCTCACAACGGCGGCGGGGAGAGAGGGAGAGGGTGACACGTGCTGACGTCAGCACTTCGGACCAATAGGAGCGTCGCACAGCTGGCACTGACCAAGACACGAGCGGACGCCGCTCCGCTTTGTAATGCGGCCCAGCTCAGTTGCCATTCCGGCGATGGGTGTGGTTCTTTCCACGAGTGATAAAGGGGAGAAAAAAGATTGAAAACGGGTCATAAAGGATTCGGAAGAGTCACAAACGAGTGGAAAGGGGTCATAAATGAGTGGAAAGGGGTAATAAACGACAGGGAAGGCGGTGATAAACGAACGGCAAAGGGTCCTAAACGAATGATGAGGGGTAAAATAGGGGTGAGAAAGATCCAATGCTAACGTATTTCCAACGGGTAAATCCGACTGATCGTCGAAATTTTTCTTTTCCAGTGGTAAGGTTTTTTTTATTTTTTGTGTAAACTGCCCGAAGACGCGTTTGCATGAGTTTGATTTTCAGGGAAGATGAAGCGGTTCTGTATTTGAGGAAACACACTTAAATTATCCGTATTTGACCTCCACGATCTCGACCATCGAAATTATTATTTTAATTCGGTGCATGGAGGATGCAGAAGATTATTTTCAAAGTACCGCTGATGGCCCACCTTCCCAGTGCGTGACAAGAGAAAAGGAGTTTTTTGAATGTCCTCTCTGGCATATCTTCAGCGCCTATTAAAGTTATGCACGGGTACTCTTGCCATTTCTAGAAATCACAGAAAAAGACGTAACGACTGATGCCAGTGAGGGGGAATATAACTGGCAAGCTTGCGATTGCACGCGCGGCCCTCGAGTGACAAGTGCATGGCGGTCGAAATATCCTTTTAGGAAGTAACAACCGGTCCGAGGTTCTTCGTGTTTGCTCGCGTTTAGTCACATCTTCGGGCAAGGCGAACGTGATATTCAGATTCACGGGATAAAACTACGCTAGAATCAACTTCTATCTCATTTTTTGAAAGAACTGTTTCAGCTTCCCTATAAGCGTATCCGTTCCAATCGTTCTCGGAATTAGGGCGACCTCTTACCGTTTACAAAAATGCGCATTAAGTCCTGCGTGAACGTAGCGCCACGTTGTGTCATATCTGAAAGTTAAAGTTGCATTTCCGGCACCAACCGCGCTACGTGACAATGTTTTTTTTCATTTTTTTTGTCTTTTTGTGCCGGGGTTCGCGACAGCATCCTTCTACATCGAGGTGCTACGCAAGCATTTACACCAAGCAAAAAAAAAGCCTCAAAGCCCTAGTGGGATATAAATATTAAAGTGGGCATGTTCCCACTTGTCTGAAACCTAGCCATAAAAAAGTTCAAAATATTGCAGGGATCATGTGTCCATGTCACATGCGAGTTGGTTAATTCGTTGTAGACCTTGCTCAGGGCGTTGCGCCCGCTTGGGATTTCCCCGCAGTGTAAAATCATGCTGCAAGTCCGTGGTGTCTCATTGGACTTTTAATGCGAAAGCATTAACTATCTCATGGAGCGTTGCTTGCGGCGTCTTTAACCGCGCTCGGTCGCCGGTCTCGTGTCAGGCGCTGCCGGAAGGGGGGAAGGGGGAGGGGAAGGGGAATCATCATGTGACCGCCTCTGCTCCTCTCGGCGCCGAGGAACATGGAGCCGCCTGAGGCACCTTATATCGTCGGCGGCCACAACCTCGTCAGTAGCGAAACGTCGCCGTCCACGTCAGTACGCCGCTGACGAACTAAGGGAGCGGAAGAACGACATTCATGCTTTTTGCATTCCACAACTCATAAGAAGGGCTCAGCTGTGCTCGCAATTTTTCTCAAGCAGTCATAAACACACCATCTTGAACAACAACAGACGCGGAAGCGACTTCTTTTTTTTTCTTTTTTTTTTTTTACTCTTTACGTTTTTCTGGTTTGCGCCATTGAAATAGGAGGGAAGGGGGCAAATTTTTAGGTAAACATCCGCGATTGTTTTAGGAGTAAATATCTGCGCTTAGGGCACTATTGGAACTTGTGCATCTGCGTGTGTTCTTCTACGCGCGATTATTGACCCGGGCCGACGGTTTTGATTCCGCATCCGAGGAAGTTGTTTAGCGCCAATATCGCCGGCCATCATGTCGCCGCCGTCCTCGGCAGTCGCCATGGTACGTCGCGTCAAATTTGCTCGGTTTACAGTAACAAGCCGTGCTATCTCAAACATCGAGCTCAAAAGGTCACGGTCGTCTGCAGCTTCCGGAAGAGCGGTACGCTCAAATAGGCCAATCAACTAGAGACCTAGATTTGCCCTGTTTTTGTACTACATGAGGAAATCCAAATACGCCTCCGAGCACGGGTACCACGGGACGAGCAGCCCGACCTCCCTTCCACTCTTGGAAAGAAATTGCACGCAAGCACCCAGGACCGCTCTACGCCGCCGCCATGTTCTCAGCTGTTCACCCGTTCCCACAACAAACGTATAGCAGATGCAGGAGCGGACGCCTTCTTGTAATCCTCCTCTTTACCAAATGCGGTGCTACCTCTGTTTACGTGGGCCGGGTGAATGCGCGCTTGCCGTCTCGATTCACTTCCGTATAGCGGTTAGAATGCGATGCGCTTTCCTAGACTATTATGCTGTTTTCCCAAACGCAGCCAAGTAGGACGTTTCCATCTCTTTTTCTGTCTTCATTCGCGTTTTCCGTTTTCCTACCCCAGTCTCAGATTTACCATCATCTTCAACTAACACCAGTTTGCCTGAACTTTTACCATTTTTTCGCTTGGAATGCAGTGGCTGGATTTGATGCGACTAAGTTGCATTCATGTCAACGCGGCTCTAGAGTTGTAATATAGGAATGAGTACGCCTGTAAAATACCCCTCAAAAAAGCTAGAGAAAAGGAATTTTTTTTTGGCCTATGAATACAACATTTAGATTTATCTCTGCCTTCGTTATATTTGACCTAGTGTTAAATAAATTATGCCTAATCATCAAACAAGTGTGTAGATTTTTTTTTTCGATCCCTAAGTAAGCAGGGGCGGATCCAGAACTCCCCGTCTTGGGGGGGGGGGGGCTTGAACATTTGTAAGGATACTATTCTCCCATTCTTTCTAGTGCACCGGGGAGTCCACCCATGTCAAATTACACTCCAAGAAGGGGGAGGGAAGATCGACTTTGTTTGGGAGGAGGGGGGGGGGGAGCGGCCGCCCCCGTCAGCCCCCTTGGATTCTCCCCTGTAAGTAAATGGCTTAATATGAATAGCAATAAATGGCTATTTTTTTCTCTCCCATCCTAGTTGACTTCATAAACTTTATTGTGTTATTAATGCTCAATTAATCCCGGTTAGCCTAAAATATAACTAGCATTCCCAAATACATACCAAGAGCAGATTACAAAAAAAAAGTTGTATCGGCACCGTTTTATGAAGAAGCATGTAGGAAGCTGAGGAAATATTGTGCATATTATTGTCCGATATAAAAACTGCAAGAGAGGCTCCGCCCCAAATTCCTGGACAGAAACATTGTACGCCATTAAGAACCTCGGTGTAAACTTACCGTTTTAACACAAGTGAAAGTGAGGAAGATTCATCAGCGCCTCTTCTTCAAAATTGCGTTATCAAAAAACAGTGCTCAGATTAATGCCCCCCAAAGCCTGCGGTTATTGAACAATAAAAACTATATGCTTGTTTGTTTTCCTTGGGGTGGAATCATTTTTTTCAGTTCTTATGTTTCAACAACACTTAGTGATATCCGCTAAAAATGGCTTACTTTCCACGCGTCTTGATATTTCTGAAGTGCAGGATTTGTCTCTGAATAGTTGAAGCTAGGCCCAGACGGTGTCGGTGTCGGGGTGGTCTCTTCTAATTTCGCTTCTGTACTTGATGTCTTCCCTTCATTCTCTTCTGATATCCCACCCAATATCAATAAGCACAGCGCGAGCACCGAAACTGACAACATGTTGACGCCTCTCTTAGCTGAATCCCTCTTTGGGTACGACTTAAATACGTACGACTAAAATGCCACTTCCAGATTAGAATTGAAAGGAGCTGTTTTGTCGGTTTCTTCGCAGGTGTTTTATGACTTCGGCGGAAACGGAGCAAGTCGTGAATAGACGAAAAAAGAAATCCCAGTGACTTGGAAGGTTAACATGTTGTTTTGAAGTATTTTGCTCTTTATGTGATGAAAATAGACGCGTTGGAAAATCTTTAGTTCCAAGCAAAATATGCATCATATCTGAGTTCACATGGAACCACAATAGAGCAACAATAGAAGCCAGTCTGCAAAGTAACATGGATGTCGGAATGCAAGTCCGCAATAGAGGAGACAACATCTCTATTCAGAGTTAACGATGTTTTATGCAAAGTAATATTTGTCTCTTCCAGTCAATCCTTTTTTGAACTTGAAGTCACTTATATGTATTGCAACGCTTTCTATGAAGGGCAAACTCGGGGGAACAGAACAAACCACTTATTCTGCTCACGTATAGCTGCTTCGTCCTTCTACGCTCTTATTGGCTAGAGCTGTAATCTGATTGACTGCGGAGCCAATATAGATGCACTGTGACCACCTCGCCCCGTGTTTCTTAAGTTATCCGGGACAGTATAAAGACTTGTTTGTTACAGATGTTTGCAGAAAAGGATATTTCAAGCAACCCACGGCTTGCTTTCAATGAGAACAAATCAGTACACATGCTGACAACCCCTTAAAAAGGTGATTTCAAAAATCCATCATTAAAACAATAAAAACAAAATTAAGTTTGAGTCAAGAAAAGATGGTTGGCAACTTCAATTTATTTCCTTGTCGCTAATGACGCCCTCCAAACAAAAGGTTACTAAAAATTAGCGAAGCCTCGGACCTTTCATCATGGAGTGTTTTATAAGGTGTACAGGGACATATGACATGTCCCTGTGCACCTTGTGCCACACGCACCCGTAACGGAAGATCTTTAAACTAGTGTTACCTCACTGTTCGGTTTTAACTCGCGTTCTCACTCACTGAGCAGGACACACAGCAGAAAGCTGACGCTAATGCTCCGTCTTTGTCCCGCCCGCCTCAGGTGGGTGACATCCAATAAACGTGCCTCGATCGTTCCGATAAACCGGGAAACACAGAACGGGTCGTGTCAAATATGCGTGCGTTGTAATTTGACACGCAGGGTAGAGGGGACGCGGCACTCTCGTGATTTCCTGGTTTTATCCAGTGTGACTGAAACAAGTTTAAATTTCATCGGGAGTAGAGTGTGATCACATCATGTACTTAATGAGGAAGTTTTGAGTGGGTTCGGCGTCTTTAGTGGGTGCGTCTAGGGCCTTGATTTCTCTGTAGCTCTTGGTTTGTAAGGAGCCCTTTGTTTTGCCTGAAGTAATCGCGAGAAGAGGAGGAGGTTTATGGTGCCCATAACTTCGTCAATAGACTTTTATCTACCTGACGCCATACACCCGTTACGGCGGCCCCTTTGGAGTTTTATAATTCCCCCCATAAAGTCGCAACTCTCCACGTGCGGGGAGCTACGCTTTGTCCGGAACCAGCCATTCGTGCTGACTGTCGCCTGCTCACTATTGGCGACGTGGGCGATCAAAAAGTGCCGCTGTGGTCGGCCTGCCACGACTGGCCGCAATGCTTACTATGACGTCAGCAAAGTATTTTTCATCGACGGAAATAAGAGGAATGTAAGAACATTGATTCTGATGGTGTTTGCAGTGTTTCTCTGAGAGCGCAATGATTTGAAAGCTTCCACCATGCTCATTATGCCCGTGTCCCACTAGGGCGACGAACCAGAAACAAAGGACAGCGACAAGCCTCAAACCCATGCAGCATGCTCGCGATTGGCACCTTTGGCGAGGCGTTATACTTCATTTGAGCTGAAGTCCAGACTCAGCCGATGCTACAAAAAAGCGCGAGCATATGGCCCCGAACAGTGCTTGCACTGCACGAGCACATGAGTGCTTGATAGGGACACTGAAAGCCCGGAGCTCGCGCTTGTAGGCATCGGCTGCGTCTGGACCAAAGCGAAACAAAGTATAGTCGTTCGGTGCTCGTGAAGCAAGCACGAGCGATTGCAAGCCTGCCAAAGATACTCCTCGCGCGCATGATGCTCGTGTTTGAGCATGGCCTCCTTTTATTATGCAAAGCCTCTCATATCGCGAAAGACTCTGGTTTGAGGCTTGTCGCTGTTATTTGTTTCTGTCTGTCGCTCTAGTGGGACACGGGCATTACAAACACCATCGAACTTGTTGTTCGCAAGGAAATGATGTCGCGCACGAGCGAACCATAGAGGGCGCCACCAAAACATCTCTCCGCTAATAGTATCCACGACTATCTTATCCCGTCGCCGCCGACAGCCGTCTGCGGTCTAGACTACACTTCACCTGAAGTCCGGCGACAGCCGACTCTGCGATTGGATGTAGCCAGCAAAGAGTGCGTAAAACGGCGTCTTCATGGTGCTAATCGTCTTTGTAGCCGTTTCCTATCCCCGACGGAACCAATCCCACACAAAATGAAAGCCGTTTACAACTCCCTGTAACGCCGAATTAGAGCGCAGCTCTTGAGGAGGAGGAGGGAAGGGTACTGAAGGGGGGGGGTCACGTGACCTCGGGGGTCACGTGACCTTGACGATGACGATCCAATGACGTCATCGGTGACGTCACTGATGACGTCATCAGTGATGATGACGATGACGATGCGGATGCCAATGACGTCATCAGTGACGTCACTGATGACGTCATCTATGATGATGATGACGATGCGGATGCCGATGACGTCATCAGTGACATCACTGATGAGGTCATCAGTGATGATGACGATGACAATGCGGATGCCGATGACGTCATCAGTGATGTCACTGATGACGTCATCAGTAATGAGGACGATGACGATGCGGATGCCGATGACGTCACCAGGTTGCATGCAACCTGGATTGCATGCAACAGGTTGCATACAACTTGTTGCATGCCAGTTGCATGCAACAGGTTGCATGCAACCCAGGTTGCATGCCAGTTGCATGCAACAAGTTACATGCAACAGGTTGCATGCAACCTGTTGCATGCAGCTCCCGAAGGAACCCGAGGTCCTCCCGAGGTCCTCCCGAAGAAACCCGAGGTCCTCCCGAGGTCGTGCCGAAGGGACCCGAGGTCCTCCCGAAGGACCTCGGGTTCCTTCGGGACGACCTCGGGTTCCTTCGGGAGGACCTCGGGTCCCTTCGGAAAAATTTACCCATAATGCACCGCGCGGTTACGCCGACGGCGACGCCGACGGCGACGGCGACGGCGACGCCGCTCAAGCCGGAAACGGCGCCTAAGAGCTGCGCCTCTAAAAAAGGCGCCATGATCCTGCGCTCTTTTCCTGCGTGATTGGTGTAGCCGCTTATAGCGAAACCCACAAAGAAATAGAGCGCCGTGAGGATGCCAACTTTATACTGCTTAATTGGCTCCGTCGGATCGAAAGGCCCGCTTTGATCAAATTTAAGTAATATAATGTTGGACTAAGCGTAACTCTTAACTCCGTTAACCCTTAATCTAACAATGCGGTGGATTCTCACGTGCTCGTTGAACCGGCCACGCGTCTGTCTTTGGCCACATGATCACGCTCCGGTCCTATTTGCGCCTCCAGCTCGTTGCTCGCCCTCCCGCGGCGGAAACGGAAAGCGCTCTAGTGAGGATCCCCCGGCTCTCCTGCGCTGCGTTCAACGGCAGAACTGGTAGCGATCATGGCTCACGAACAGTCATTTCTAAATGCGAACAACACTTTTTACTGACCCGATGGACTGCTGCAGCCGGCATGTGACTCTACGTTACTAGAGATATTAATATTGCGTATAGAAGCCAAACGCGAGTGTTGTGCGTTTGCGTTAAAGATGGCATGCTTCACGCTGCACATGTGCGTCGTTGCCATGCGCATATCCAAACCCCAATTTTGGGCGCCGCGCACGCGAAGTGGGGAACACTCCTACGCTAACGCAAACACAAAGTGCTTGCGTTCGCTCGTATTCGCGACTCCAACTAACTATAGGTGGCGCCACTCATTTTCCAAGATGGCGGGTTTAGTGAGGGTCAGAGATGCGTGCCGCTGTTGAGCCTGTCTAGTGTGCTGGCTTCATTGAGCGACATAAATTATTTCTGGTAATACGAGGAAGCTAGGGGGTTATGAGCGCAGGTCACCTCTTTAACCTGAAAACAAGAACGGTGTTTAGCGTATTATTTACGGAAGGATGCGCGTTTTAATTCTGGAGCGAAACCGAAACTTACCTCTATTTTGGATTTAATTTCTCGGTATAGGTCTTAATTTCGGATTCTTTCATGACTCAAGATGTGTCTCAGATCGTAATTATTTACTTAGAAAAGTTGTTCGCGGAAACTTTATTTTGTGACATACATGTTCGATCCAGGCTGATATTTGTAGTTGATGAAAAAAATCAGTGCTGATATTTGTGCGTTCTCGCTGCCTTTTTTCTCGCTCAGATAATTGTCATAGGAAATAATGAACTGCGGGCCTTTTAATGGTTTTTTGGGTATTTAGATGATTAATTGGTTTAACATTATCCCAGCACAAGAATAAGAGAATAATTCTAATTTTTACAATATGTCCACGAAACTTATAAATTAATAAACGCTGCTCTCACTGCAACAACAGAAAGACGGAATCCGAGTCAGACAGCTGAAGTGTGTGTGTGTTTTTTATAGCACCGCGTGACGCGTAGGACTTCATATTACATCCAGTGTTTGACTGTTTGTCTATCTTGATAACGATGTCAGAGTTTTTCATATGCTAAAAGAAAACAAAAACCTGTCTGGAAAGACTATTATGGTTAAATAGCGTATTCTCGTGATCTTGGCGTTAATTGGAGGCATACATTGCCGCGATTTGTATTAATAATAATAATATTAAAATTCACATATTTGAATAAGTATTTTTTCAAGCTCCAACATAATTCGTTGCTTATGATCTAATTTTAAACGCGCGAAGAACTATGACAATGAAAAGTGTGCTAATTATCATCACTGGTGCCAACTGCAGCATTTTTAATTGCCAATAAAATAAAAATAGTATAAAATCAATGAAAACATTCTAGCTAATGTGAGAAATCCATGTAAAATTACATTAATTGTGGGTAAAGTATATTGTGCTATCAAAGTCGCGACCTTTGACAATCGGCGAAACGTCCAAAGTCGCCGCCAATATACTTCCAAACCAAATGCCCAAAAGTAAAAAAAAAAACATTTTTTTAATTATTAGTTTTTTTATAACATTTATTTACTTTTGTATTTGCTCGCCGTCGTTTTGCCAATCTCAGCCTTTCCAGTTCGAAGGAACATCTACCTGCTTGCACGTCTGCTCACTGCAGCACGTTTCGTTGGCGTTGGAAGCCGGTGAAACAGTAGTGAGTTTTAATATTGCGTATACGAGCGAACTCAAGCCCTGTGTGTTTGCGTTAGCTTTGCGTGTTCCACACTGCGCGTGCGCGGAGCCCAAAATTGCGGTCTTGGATGGCGCATGGCGATGAGGCGCACGCACAACGTGGGGCACGCAACTCTAACGCAAACGCACACCGCTTGCGTTTGCTTCTATGCGCAATACTAAAACTCTTCAGTAAGGTACAATCCCATACCGGCTGCAGCACTACGTTGGGACAGTGATTAGTGTTGTTTGCATTCGGAAACGACATTTCGCGAGCCATGATCGCGAGCAGTTCCGCCATGCCCGCTGAGCAGGAGAATCGGGGGACCCTCACTAGAGCGCTTCCCGTTTCCGCCGCGGGAGGGCGAGCGTCGAGCTGGAGTCGTGAACACACAATACTAAAACATGCTACTGTTTCACCGGTCTTCCACTGCCACCAAAACGTGCTGCAGTGAGCAGACATGCAAGCTGGTGGGCGCTCCTTCGAACGGAGAAGGCTGAGATTGGTAAAACGGCGGCGCGTAAAAGTTCAATAACAGAAAGATTCTGGGTAGCTTTTTTTAAATTAAAACAACAACAACGGAATCTGTTTCTTTTGTTTTTTGTATTTCGGGACATGTGGTCCGGAAAGATTGGCGGCGAGTTTGAAGGAAGTTTTTCTGACTGCCAGAAGTCGCGACTTTGATACAGCCATATGGTTTACCCACAATAATGGTCATTTTACGTGAATTTCCCAGACTAGCTACAATGTTTCGACAATTTTTATTTTATAACTTGTAAATTAAGAATGTTGCAATTGGTACTCAGTGATGATAATTTGTGAAGTTTGAATTGCCTTAGTTGTTCCCGCGTTTGAAATTGGATCATAAGCAAGAAATTATGTTAGAGTTTGAAAAACTATTTATTAAATTATCTTCATTGTACTATTAATAATAAAAATTGCGGTAATGTAGGCCCCCAAAGACGCCACAATCACAAAAAAACACCATTTCACCATTATAGTCTTTACAGAAAGATCTAATTTTTATTTCTTTGAGCACATGAAAAACTCTGGCATTGTCATCGAGATAGACATAAATACTTGATGTAATATTAAGTCCCACCCGTCACACGCTGCTTTAAAAATCACACTTCTGTTGCCTGACTCGAATTTTGTTTTGGGGTCTCTTGGAGGGAAAACAGCGTTTTTTTAATTGATACGTTTTATGAGCGTATCCTAAACCAATCATCCGTAGCGATATTTTGTAAACTTAGGACTGGTTTCTATTATTCTTGTGCTGAGAATGATGCTGAAGCAATTAATAATCTAAATCCTTAAAAACAATTAATGGGCCCGTAGCTCATTCTTTTACATGACTTTCATATGAGTGAAAAAAAAGGCTCCAAGAACACAAAAATAACAGCACTGAGTTTCTCAACAAACACAATATTCTGTTACCTCTAAGGTGCCAGGAAGACCATGTCTTTAAAGGGACAGTAAACTGTCTGAAATATTTTTAAGTTCCTGGATAGGACATGAATGTCATAAAATAAAGTTTCCGCGAACAATTCTTTAGCATAATAAATACGCTATGAGGCAGATCTCGAGGTAAGAGAGAAACCAAAATGAACACCTATATCGAGAAATTAAATTCAAATTAGAAGTTAGTTTAGGTTTCGTTCCTGAATTTAAACGTGCCTCCCGGCGTAAATATTAGGCTAAACACCGTTTTTGTTTTTAGAGTACAGAGGTGACCTACCCGAACAACACCCTTACTTCTTCGTATAAGCGGGAATAATTTGTGTCACTCACTGAAGCCAGCACGCTAAGGAGAGCACGCGCAACTCTAAGCTGAGTGTACATCATACATGTGACAATGTTCTCGCGAGTTTTGACTCACCTATTGGAGTACTCGCTTAGAAGACGTCTGAAGGCTCTTCACACACTTGCACCGAGTACGACCGAGGAGACGAGACCGATTTCTAAGCCTCTTACGACGTCTTAGGACCAGCTCCGCAGCATCGCATCCGGTACTAAGACGTCGGAAGAGACTTAGAAACAGGTCTTGTCTATCTCGGTCGTACTCGGTTAAAATGTGTGAATCGAGTCTTTAATTCTCCAGTAAAGACGGTTCGACTCGTTCTTTTTTTTCTTTCTCTCTCTCTTTGACTCGATCGGCTAGATGCCACGACACCAACCAAGAAAGACGGAGGCGGTCTCAGTTCCCGACCTGCGGTACCAGCTGTACCACCGCCATTCGGCCATGGGACAGAGCCGCCACAATCAACGTCACCGCCTGGGCCCCATCCGCACACGCCGGACAACCACGGCGACATGGGGCATCCTCGACCAGGAGAGCTACCCTGTCGCTTGGTTTTCCAACCTCCCATTGGAGTCCCAGCCTCAGCCCCTACTCATTGACTCAGCTGCTGAGATCCCGGAGGAGCCCTTCAGGAGCCACACTCTGCAAGACCGCACACCCCACAGAACCCCCCCCCCCAGCCTTACACCGCCGATGAACTCCTAACCCTCTTTCCCCTGAGTGGTGTACCAAAATCCACAGGGCCAGCCACCGCGCAGGAGAACTCATCGCACGCGGGAGTCGGCGATAACCGCCAGGGCCGTTGGCCGCCAGCTTCGGGACCTGGAAGGACAAAAACCTCGCAAGAGCCTTGGCGGTCATCGCCCCATCCGGCAGGGACTCCTCCGCCCATCACCCCAGCTCGACGACAAGGCCATTGACATTGACGACGACTATCACAATTTAACGTCCACCTCAGCACCACCGCAAGCGGTTGGAGGGCGGGAGGGAGGAGATTAGTGAGTTTTAGTAGATCGTTTTCAAAGGCCCACTACCGCTACGGGCGAGCGCTTCGGAGCATGCATCGAAGTGGCAGCGCGACCTACCGCTACAAAGAACGTGGCCTGAAAACACGATCTACTAAAACTCTCTATTGTGGCATATCGCGGGTTTTGTACCGGTGTAGCCGCGCTGCGCGCCGCAATGAAGAAAAGCGCGAGGATTTTCTTGATTGCGGCAAGAAAAGCACAAGTCTTGGCTTATGAGCTCGGGGCGCGTAGGACGAGGGGGGATCGGTGGCCGAGTGGGCTAAAGCGCACTACCAGCTCGGACGCGCGTGGAGCGAAAGCTCGCGCTGAAGGACCCAGGGATCCTGGGCTCGAGCCCCACCCCTGCCCGTTTCGATCTGGATGAGCATCGTACCGGCGTGCGGTCGTGTATCACTACTGCGTGGTGCACGTCAAGGCTGCGGTCCCACGGCAGCCATCTTGAACAAGGCGTTAGTTCAACCAATAGATGGCGACACGCACCCGTGGGGTGGCCGAAATATTGGTTCACGGTGGGATGGCTCGAGCACTTCACGTTCCCCTCGTGGCCTTGCTCGCGCCGCTGCCAGCTGTGCTCAGCTGGCTCAATAGCGTGGCCCAGCAAACTCATCTATGCGAGAATGTCAGGCTGATATAGGGACATGCGGTTCGGCGGTTGCGACGGGCTTTCGCAATAAATCTTACCGAGAAGGAATCAATTGTTGATTGACGTGTCAATATTCTGTCAATGAAAAACTCTTCTGCAGGAATGCACGCTCAGTTGACTCAATCTTCCAAGACACCAGTGGAAGCGGACGTCTAGTAAACTGCTTCGCGATTTACGGTATTTACCTCGCCATTATAATGACGACTGAAAAGTGACGTAACGAAATATTGTGTTTTATGGGATCCGGAAGATGTTGTAATAGTTGTTACATTATAGTTCCCAGAAAACAAGCGCCGTTGCAATATTTTCGGAAGTACCGACACACATTATGTTGTAAGTACAGCTTAGGAGGAATATGATGAAAAGCATCAGTATAAATAGGAAGACGTTTATTAGCCATGAAGACACTATGATTGAGCGGAGTTTAGTGACGGCAAGTGATGAGCGTTCGGGAATTTATAAGTTCACATGATTGCTAACTATAGACATGCGGACAATAAAGACCTGTTTTGTCGGGAGATGGAGTTGCGGTGATGACCTGATATCGGACGACTAGTGGCAGACGTAAAAGCAAGTTTCGTCTCAGCGAATGGTAAGCGTCAAGTGTCAAGCACAGCACGTCGCTACCGACGTTGTTGACGTTTCGAGCACTTACGGCTTTCGACAAAAGTGTTGGCACCTGGGCTAACTTTGCGGAAAGACTCGAAGTTTTCCTCGAGTCCAGCGCCATTATGAACAGTAACTGAAAACGATCCACTATTCAGTCGGTGGGTGCATGGCGAAACGTATCCGCATCTGCGGAGTCATGGTCGATGCGTACTCTAAGTGGTTGTAAGTTTACACGATGCATGCCACGACGTACAAACGCGTCATTGACGTTCTACTCACTCGTTTCGCTACTTTTGCCCTACCGAAAATACTTTCCTCTGATAACGCGCCGAATCTCGTTTAAAAAAATAAATAAACAAGTTTCTAAAAAAAACAAAAAACAAAACAAAAACGGCATCAGGCATTACATTAGTTAACCATACCATCCTGCAACGAACGGGCAAGCAGAACAGATGGTGTGCGAAACGAAGAAAGCCCTCTTGAAGCTTACGGAAGAAGCAGTTTAGTGAAGAATCGCCAAGTTCTTGTTCCGGCACCACATTACGGTCTCATCTTCCACGGGAAAAACACCAACCGAAGCAATGTTCGGCGGACGAAGAGCCACACCCCTCGATCTCATGACACTATGGCCTACGAACGAAGATCGAGAGATTCCCAGATCGGGAGTAATGGCAGTTTATTCGATCGAACAACTCGTCTACGTGAGGAATTTCAGCGGAAGTCCGGCCTTTCATGTAAAACTTGAGTAGAAAAGGCTCTATGTTGTTTGGCCAGATGGTGTCATTGCTCTGAAGACGTTGGATATCAATGCCCTTGAGTGTAAATATAACGAAATCACAAAAATCTCTTTGTGGATTGTGTAACTGCCCTTGTATTTGGTAGTAGAATCTATGGTGGTGATTTGGACCTTTTACACCAGGCTCTTTTTTTATATTTCGCCTCATACTCTTTTGCGGTTTCAGTAGGCTTCAAGAATCTTTTGGAACGGGGACGCTTCACCTCAACAAGGCCATTTGTTCCAAGCCGTCCATCAGGGGATGCTGCTAGAATTCCGTCCTTTATATTAATTAATAAGCCGCACTTTTGCGCAATGCAGTTTCTCTGTTCCACGTACAGTTGTAAAGCATCATCCTCAATGATTCTACCATATTCTGTTGCGGGTGAAGAAAAGTCTTTGGGTACACGATACTTGAAACAAGTCTGGCACTGTACGTTGTATTTCGACACCCACTAATGTCGTCATCCTTATAGAGCCTCATCAATTAATCATTACCTCGTCACCTCATATTGCTCTTCGTCAACAGTAAGTACAATAGGCTACCGCCTTATTACAATCCAAGAATTTAAAATATTAAGTCGTGCAGTCCTTCATTATGTTTATTTTTTATATAATGTTACTACGTTACATTACCTCGAGACGATCGACGTCCATCGTCGATCTTCAAATATACCTATATATAAATTAGACGCACAATCACAAAAAACACAGCGTGCCGCCTCTTTTCTTTGGATCGTCTTTTTGAAATCAGCGCAAGCTCGCGATGTTCTCTCTTCTAAAACGGTTAGAACGGTCGCACATAAAACCCGCGTTTCTCCTACCCGACCGCTTCCTTCTCTCATTATGTGTAGTTGGTTATAACTAAATAAGCTATAATAATGGTGTATTATTCATATTTAGTTTCAGTTTCAGTCACGGGAAAGGAGGTTCGCTGGCACTATACTCTGTTTCACCTTATGATGTACCGCAGGAAAGGCCACAAGCGCGAGCTTCTTGGTCTGGGGCACATCTCGGCGGCACAAGCTCTCGTGAATTAAGAGCAGCTGCCAACGCTATGAGCTCGCGCTTCTATCCTTTGCTGCGATACAACATAAGGTGAAACGAAGTATAGTGCCACTAGCGGGAACAATGAGGAAGAGGCAGGTGTCAAAAAGTAGTGGCTTGTGGAACCCACGGGGCTTACGTCATGGCCCCTTCAGGTATTACAAGCCCCTTGAAAAAGGGCACGAATAGTGTCATTAAATAAGCTACGCTTCAGAGTAACGACACTTGGCCATATCGTGGCGTAAAATCATGGTTGCCAGTGATCTGAAGCTTTATCTAAAATCACAGGAAACTCTTTTCTGTCCTCCACAAATGTTTAAACAGTCCGCGACAGAGCAAAGCAATATTGCATCAGCTTCCTAACACCGGATAAAATGCTGAGGAAGTCGCACTTTTGAATCACGACGATCGGCAGTTGCGTTTGCTCTGCACTAGACCCGAAATGGCGGCTCCCACAACAATGTTGGGGAACGGAGTGCCGATACTCCAAGCGCAGCTCACTTAGTGGCTCTAGGCATGAGGTGAACTCGGGTGTATTCTTTTCCTTTTCGTCTTCATTGTTTATTGATTTCAATCATATCGAATAATCAACACAATATATCACACTACGCTTGTGTAAATATTTATCTTAGATTTATTAGCCTGACCCAGTACTTAAACCATTTATTTGTCGATAGTAAATCTTCCAATATATTTTCTAAATGTGAAGGCAAAAATACACGGACACTGATGATGATACAAACGCCAACGCCGCCCTCGAAAATTTCTTGAACTTTAGAAATCAGCAGTTTGTCTGCCATCCAGCAGGTAGCGCAATAAAACACCCAAACAGTTTTTAATTGTTTTTAAAACTAACTAAGCTCTACACCTATCAAGAAACCAAAGCAAGATCATTGTGAAAGTCTAATACATCGCATTGTTTATCTATTCCATACAATAAATATTATTAGATGCCAATAAATCTGTTTTATGTCCATAAAAGCACATCTAAAGAACCGGCAATCATGTTTGTGTCCATCCTCAAACAAATATTAGAGATGTTTACTGAAAACAAAAGCTGCTATTTTGTATATCAGATATTAACCCTTCTTTATGACAACATGATTACCCATCGAATAGTATAAATATAGACAAATGTGATTTTTTGTGTCTAAGAAGGATGCAATTTTGCCTGAACTTTATGAATTTTTTTAGAGAAACCAAATGCGAAATTGCGAAAAAGGGCTTCGCTATGCAAAATAGCACTTATTTATTTGTCTCTGCATAAGAGGTTGATCAATTGTGTTGAAAACCCATACCGGTGCATTCGTACTACCAAACGATGTTAGTCTGATTTTACCATTTTCATTGGTTTTTACGCGAGTCTTACAGCAAAAGTTTTACGTCAATCCTAATTAAATTTAACACACGTTTGTAGGTTTTATATATCAATAGTTATAAGAAGTTTCAGAAACAAATATGCCACAGTTGTCCAGAAAATAGCTCGTGAATATGCTTCCGTAAAGCCAATTTTCCAAGAAGTCAATTTCCGAAACTAAAAAGAAAATGAAAAAAAGGGCCACGCTGTGCAAAGAAAACACTCTTTATCTACAAACCATGAAATTTTGGAGCAAATTTCTCTAACGGTAAACTCTCCCTATTTGTACTACCAAACCATGTATGACCAAAAACACCAATATTCGCAGATCATCCCCGATATCGTTTGTTGCTTCAGAAATATATATCATATATCCAAATGAGGCCCATTGCCTATTCTATAAGGTGACACGAGTTAAATATTTTTAGGTAGTGACTAAGCGTCAGAATCGCGCTACAAACAAGGGCACATATTGTCATTTTTCATGGCCGCCGTGGGACCGCAGCCTTAAAGACCCCAGGCTAGCGGTTGTAATTCACTGGCTAAATTGCTCATCTACAGCGAGTGACTCGTCGCAACTTTAAATGGCTGACCAACTACACGCTGTATAAATATCCCCACAACCCAATTTTTTCGCGTAGGGCGAGAGGCGCGAGCCAGAAGCTCGGCACCTGGGTAGTCGGTCAGTGGGACAGCCGAGGACAGGAAACCTAGAGTCTAGTAGAAAGGACGAGTAAAGCCACAGGAGTGCTATTTTTGCACCTCCGCATGTGGAGAAAGGCGGCTAATCCAGCCACTTCGCTCGTAGCGCCCCAGAGGGCGCTACCAGCGAAGTGCTTGGATTAGCCGTTTTTTTTAAATGAAAAACGCGTTGCGTTCTAACGCGAAGCTCGACCGGCACACTGTTCAAGGTCATATAAACAGTAAAACGCCGCACTATATTTTTATACACCTTAAACGTCAGGCGTCACATCAATGAATAACGTCACCGCGACCTGACTTGTCGTCACAACGCCATGCGACATCACGGCGACGCCTTGACGACAACGTCGTCATACGACGCGTGTTACACGGCATCAGGACTGCTCTCTCAAGTCATATTCAGTTGACAACGACGTCGATGTCAACGTTGACGAAGACTACGACGATGTCAAGCAACGTCAAGACGACGGCGTCCTTGGCAATGTGACGTCATAAAAACGCTTGGTGTCAGGTCGTCGACGTCGTTTTCAATATGACGCAACTCAACGTCACGGTGACGTCCCGAACACTTCACGACGTCGACGTCATCGTCGAAAATGACCGCGTTGCACGACGTTAACACTTCGTCGTGACGGCGCGTCGACGTTGACGTTGGAGAAGGCGACGTTACACGCAGTCAAATATTCGTCGTGACGTCGTTGTGACGTTGACGTCAAGACGACGTTAAAGTGACGTCATAGCGACGTTTGGCGTTGCGTGAGGCGTCGACGTCAACGTTGGCATCGACGACCACGTCGACATAGTCCTCGATGCGGCGCGACGTCATTACCGCGTTACAACGGCGACTTAATGTCGCGAAAGAGTGTCGTCCTCAACGGGGCGCTATGTCACGACGGCCTTACGACAGCATCTTGGCGTCGCGTAACGTCGTAGTTGGCGATGACGTAGGGGCGTGTTCGTAACGTTACGTCGTCATGACGTAATGTATTGACGTAACTTCTGACGTCAAGATCACAAAAATACAATATAGCCTCTAAGGGACATATTTCCCATATGACGTTGTCGCTCCCTTGAATCGCAGCAAAGGCGGCACTGCGATCGAAGGGGCTTAATTCCAGCTGATGGCTTTCCACATTTCGAGCTACAGCCGAAAGCATGAGCGGAGCCCGTAGCTCGCCCACTCAGTCGTTTCTAATTCACCCTAATAAAAGGTTTTTTTTTCAGTATCTGTTTTGTTGTTTTTTCTTGTGGGTGAGCAGTGGCACCGAAACCTACAATCTATATATATATATCTTAGGAAACAATACTCCAACATCACTTGACGTAAAGACGACGTCTCAGTTTCACAGAGCTTAACATCACGCAGATAGATAGCACATTGTGCTGTCACGCGTGAAAAAAGTGGCTCGAACCACCCGCCCTTCAGATACCTGCATGGTTTTTCACGGAACCAATAAGAGCTAGATGTTCTTAATGGCAAGAGCTCGTCCTGCCAATCGAAGAGGTGCAGTGTGGCCTTCAAAAGTGAAAACTAAAAACGCAAAGAAAATGTTTTACAGGCAGCCACGAAAAATCGGGGCAAAAAAAAAAAGAACAACTAGACAATGTGCATTAAAGCGCGTAAATTAAGACACACCCAAAGCGGGATAGAAAGATTTATTTCTGACAAAGGCAACATCTTCAAATTTCATTGTAAAAGCCCGCCTTGAACAAAGACTCCCAAACAAACACGTTAATGTGAACAAAACAAAAATAAAGAATAGAAACAGAGCAGATAGTGCGTTAAGGAAAGTTGCTTACATTTGCACAATGATTTCGAGCAAGCCAACTGTAAACTCTTATTTATTGTAATGCTGACCAGGGAAAATGTGTAACTACGAATTCGAAAAAAAATTCAATTGAGATTAAAACGAACTTAAAAAAAAACAAGAAACACCTATGGGTTTAGAAGCTCGCGAAATTAGCTTTTCTGTGTGCATGTGACCCTGCAAAGTGCCAACACATCTCCAATACCCTAGTCTCAGTCGAAATCGCTCATCAATTCATGCCAACGTCCTCAAGATATTTTGAAGTCTTCGAATGTCAACCATATGCAACTCTTAATATTCAGCTTCAAATGATTTCGTTTGCAGTCATTCCTGAAACATTTATGGGCATATTACAAAAGTACAACTTTGCCAACTTTTCATTCCTTGTTCATTTTACAAGAGGCCGAGTACCTGCTGGTATCTTTTGCTTGCCGTTAGATATGTTTATGCTGTTTGGTGCGCCCAGAGCATATCATCGAAGCCCGTTCTTTGAAAAGGGAGTTGTCGTCCTGGAACCATGAAACCGAGGGCTTAAGATTCCTTAGTACGCAATGAATCCGCGATGTGCTGTTCCCAGATCACAACTAAGAACCTGAAGTGTCAGATGGAGACCCTGGAGAAAACAGGATATAGAGAAGGGTAATTACGAGTTTGCCGAAGTCCCAAACAAATATATTAAAACATGAGCAATTAATAGGAAAACGTTCTTCAGTGAATTTCATTTCACCTTGAAAATCGGAAAACAAGATTAGTTCAATCCCTACTGTCATAGATACTTCTTGAAAAATAGACAGGTTACTTACTACTTTTGGATCTGCGGGCGGGTTTAGAAACACGGGTTACGAGGCGTGTATTTGTTTTTCCTAACAAACTAGGATTAACTTTATGTCACGTCTTTACCATTGACGAGGGCTGCATACTCAATCACACACGCACGCACGCACGCATGCACGCATACTGCCACGCTCGTCGTCGAGCTAGCGCGTGCGTGGCAGAATGGTTACCGCGCTTGACTCGCGCGTGGAGGATATGGGCTCGAATCCAGTCACCGAAATGTCGGTTTATTAGAGAGTTTTAGTAGATCGTTCAGATACCCCCGATAACGATATCATCCATGCGCTAAGGTATACTCTGTTTCACCTTATGATGTACCGTAGAAAAGGCTACAAGCGCGAGCTCCTTGCTGTAGGGCACATTTCGGCGGCACAAGCTCTCGTGCAGTAAGAGCAGCTGCCAACGCTATGAGCTCGCGCTTCTAGCCTTCTCTGCGGTACAGCATAAGGTGAAACAGAGTATAGGGGCAGAGTATCGGGTTTCGTTATCGGAGTCATCGGAACGATCTACTAAAACTCTCTATTGATTCTTTCAACTTGGCGTTCCCGTAAGTTCGAGGACATTCTTGTCTGATCGAGTTCCGACTGTTCTAAATGCGCCAAACGTTCTAGGCCAAATGTTCCAGACACCCACGCGGCTACAAAAGGCGCTCCACGTGGCAAGCCGGAGGCGGTCTCGCCCAAGCGTTCGATCCTGCTGTTACGCCGCCCTCGGCACCCGCGACGCTCTGTTGTTATCTTCGGTTCACTTTTTGTTTTCGGCACAAGTTCGCCCGTTAAACATTGCATGCAGTTTCCTCAGTTATTATATGTTTCGTTACCTTGTCATCGTGTCACGCATATGCCCACACGCACATGTACGCACACGCACGCAGGCATGCACGCACACACACGCACACGGACACACGCAGATAATCATCTCTCGATATTGAACTATTCTCTCAGTCAAGTAGAACAGACGAGGCGCTACAATGCTGGAACGGTAAAAAAACGAAAAATAAAAAAAACGTGTTTTTACAAACAATAAATGTTTGATGACCATGCCTCAGCAAAACTCACTCCTGGGGGCACTCTCTCACCCTCCCCATCTGGTGTGAGGTGAGGGTGACTAAATTTGTAAGCCTCGAAAACTCAGGAGTTTGAAGTTGAGAAAGGGGCGTCATTTGAGTAAGGTGCGTGAGTTCGGTGAGTTCGTGAGTTCGCTGTGGGGCGTGAGTGAGTTCGTGAGTTCAGTGAGTTCACAACTTTATGAGTCCGGTGAGGGGAGTGAGTTTGTGAGTTGGGTGAGTTCGGTAATTTCATGTGTTCGGTGAGGGGCGTGAGTTCACGAGGTCGGTGAGTTCATGAGTTTGGCGGGGCATGAGGTCCCTGCCGTGCCATGGGTTGGATGAGGGTTTGTGGGTAACGTCGAATAAAGGCGGGTCATTTGACTTCTTCGTACATTTTTGGGGAAGTTGAGTCGACGCTTGCTTCGCGATAGCACTGTTAGCTCCTACGGCGTGTTCTCTACGACAATCGGGGAAGCAAGAAAGATGTCTATTGATTTATCTGCGCTCTTCGTCTCAGGCTCGCTTCGCAGCGGTTTGGCGGGACTTTTGCTGCCGGTCGCTGCTTCGTGGCGATATGACGAGAGAGGGTGCAGGGCTTTCTTGCTTGCCTCGGCCGCTATCATGTAGACTGCGAGGCACCCATATACGCGCGGCGTTTTGTGATTTCATGAAGGAGGGAAACAGGCGCTAAGCCGGTACGACCGAATGCGGACGTTGCTATTTCGAGTGCGCTCGTCTCATGGACGGTCGCGAATCCTGAAGTCAGCACTACAGTGGAAACCGGCTGGGAACTGTCGCGATTCCACTATGTACTTGTTTGATCAAGTTTTAAGCTGAAGACCTGTAAAAAGATAGGATTCATACGGATTTTTGTGTTCGCATATGCACGAAACGGCGGATTTGTTCGCACTTGGGTTCAAACGGTTCTAAATATATTTGGTAGCACATAAATGTTAATTCGATTTTGGTCTGTAAGAGAACAATTCGGTCGTTTACAAAGAGCAATATTTTTTTTTAGCGCCATTACATTTATACCAGTAAATAACAGACTGGGGGGGGGGGGGGTTAAGAACCAAACCTACGTATATAAAAATATTTCTTATGCTCGCTTACGCGTGCTTGCACGGAAGCATCCCACCCCACCTGGATATCAAATGCCAAATGTTTGTTATTTAACAAAAAAAAATCTTAAATAGTTGTAGACCGTTTAATTAAGCTGCATAACCGTGCCTTCTCTCTTCCTCAAATATCGCGTGGATGTCCGATTTACTCTATACATAGTCAGAAGTGAAGTAGTATTAATATAAAATATAAAAGAAATCGCACTTACACCAGGAAGGTATTCCATTATTCAAATCAGTGAACACATAATAAAAATTATCATCCATCAAAAATTAAAAATATAATTTTAATAGAAAACAAGATTTTGTACGAGTAACTTGTTAATATTGGCATTCAACATATTGACAAGTTTGAACACATGCGCACATTTTGAGTGACATTAACGCCGCAAGCACTTGACACCGATAACGATAATATGTCAGGATCTTTGATATATAACATTTTACCAGGCACAGATCCGGTAGACTATAGTCAGTAACGGGTTAAGAGTTTGGAGGAAACACCTTGCACCTCTTTCCACTTTAGTGGAGCAGATGCTAGACAGGAAAATAAATAGCAACTAGTACGAGGGCTTGAATAAATAACTATATTAATTTATAGTGTACCTGAAACTGCAATCGTTGTTGCTTCTGTAGCATCAGTGTTGATTTCAGTGTCCCTAGGCTTGCAGAGTTTTGGATCATACGTTATTTGCTTATAACCACGTGTACACAAGAGGTCGAACACAAAGTCACAACAGCTTAACTCCTTCTCCAGAGCACTTGCAAACACCCACAGTTCGCAGGCCAGGAATGTTTCTACATAGAAAGGGAACAATTATATATCAAGATTATTTCTGGCAAACTGATTGATTTGTATATTATTATTTAACATGCTCAAAAAGAGGAGCATGTCCCGCACTTATTTTTACGTTGTTAAACTGGCTGGCATCGTCTACGGTAAAGCGAAGGAAATCTCACTCTCAATATACTGCATATTATTCGTATTAATTAAGTTTCTCATTAAAAAAAATGAAAAGATTGCTTTTTTTTAAATGTATTTATTTAAACATTTAATTAATGGACGGATGTATTTGTGGCGGCCCGTGGCCCGTCTAGACTAGCTCCAGACAGCGGACGGTCCTGCGACGAAGACCGCGCAAGCGGACGGGGGCCGTAGGGGCGAAACCCGGCACCGCGCATACCGGAATGGGGAGAGCTCGCTGGCCGAGCGTCGGGGGACCGCCGGCTCAAGAGCCAGACGGCTTAATGGGTTCTCCCTCGCCTATGTAAAGACAGCTCGCCGAGAGGGAGTCTTCATCTGGGGCTCGAAAAGGAAACACGTCTTTTGGTCCGCCGGTTAGCTTTAATTATTAAACTTATGTAGTCCTTGTTAAACAGTTATCTCGTTTTACTTTATCTCTATTGAAGTTCCCTCGCAACTAGATATTTAACAAACATCAACGTGTCACCTTGCAGCCCAACGTCGAGCACATGCATTTTGATGAAGCAGTCCTCCTAGATAAGATTAGAGAAAGACTTTGTCCTCGCCTCTTATTTTATAACTTAAACTCTTGTCGATTTTGGGGAGGTCCAAGAATTCATCGTTCGTAAGACATGATTGACACCGCAGGCTCGAAGGCTTCCATGAAAAGTTTTGAACCAATGCAAGCCAGTATTTATAATTATTTGTTAGGCTAGCTTTCTGTTGTATTTACTGATGTAATTGATGATTATTTTAATTTCTTTCGAAATCTACAAGAAAAATTCTACACAACTTTACACTTCGGCTTTCCACAAAAGATAGGGAGCTCTACGACTTTTGTTTAATATTTTGTTTTCTTCTTTTCGCTGTGTCATTTGACAGACCTTTCTGATATTTACACTTCAGGCGAAATGTGCGCAAACACCAGGTGGTGGATGCATCGTCGTTTATTTGACTATCCAAAAGCCATACTGCGCTTGCACGAAGTACTCTCTACAGAGTGTTTAAGGGCGCAATTCGGGCGTAAGAGTATTTATAGAAATAAACAAATCAACGGGCTGCATTGAAACTTTTCCCCAAGGTGTTCTTAGTTAACTAATTTCTTACGCTCAAATGTTTTACGTGTATATTTCACATAAAACATTAAACCCGAAGAAAATAATTCATTTCCTATGGACAGGCAGGAAAGCGGTGCAAACCGTCTGGTCGACGCTGCTAATGTTAGATGTTGCCGCTGCCTCTCATATCTGTTCTATCTGCCTTCGCGTGTTCATCTCAAATATGTGTTCACGCTTTTGCTTTATGTTGTACCATATGTGGGAACCAGCGTTGCCCATAGTCTTGCTCTTTTCTTCCCTGTGCATAGGACAAAACAGGTTCACACAGATCGATGGACAGAACTTTGTACGCCCATCAATATCTGTGATTTCTTAGACGATGGAAAACGGACTGCATCAAAAGGTGTTTGTTGTAGCTTTCACACAAACAAAAGGATGCGTTTACTTTTGCCGGTGTAGGGAAACCTTCGAACTAATGTTTCAATGTGATTCGTCTTTGGAATGGTTTTTCAGGTTAGCATTATAACTTGGACATGATGGTAAAAATACGTACGTAACCGAGATACTAACCGTTACTCCCGTTATGCTTCCGTATGACAGCACACTGTTTGTCAGCGAATGCAAATGGGTACAACTCACTTCTGTTCGCTAGAAAAAAGGAAGTGCCAAAACTATAAGTAGTCTAAAATGCTCGGCTAATATGGCTTCTAAAGTAGCAATTGCAAATAAAGAATCAATTTATTTTGCGTGCAAGATTCTTTTATTCCAGCTTTTATACCAAAAACTCAGTTACTTCCTGAATCAATATTTTTAGTTGACGCACGTGTAAAAAAATGTTTTGACAATGCGGCAAATAAAAGTTCTCTTAATACAAGAAATATTTTATTATATTTCAGCGGTTTTCACCCGACTTCTTCGCCTCTCCCAGAAAACAATATATATGGATTATCACTCATCTAAGTAATATAGCGTTTAGAAAAGAAAGATCGCTTATAGTGTTTTTATTGATACCACTATTTTTAAAACTACAGCCATCCCTAAAAAGCTTCGCCAACCGGAAACACATTTTAAACTTCAAGGCTCTTGACTTACTGCCTCCAACTGTTCCGTTTAGAACGTTTCTTGTGGTGTAACAGTCTGAGCTGATTACACTATAAGATTTGTTGAATGCATACCTGCAAAAAATATTGCAGGTATCCGTGATGTTGTCATTGTAGTCTTTTGTCAGCAAAAAATACATCGCGTGAATACATATTCATCTAAGTTGCGACCCAACACCGTAGCTCCTTCTATAACTCAAAGCAAAGACCTCCCAAGAAATTATTTAGATGGACTTTGGTATATGACGCGTTCAAACACTACAACAATTTTTATTAAGTCGAAATCATTGCTGACGATTGATCTATGAAAGCATCAATGCTGATTTGACGACCAATTTGGGCGGCTAGTTAAAAAACTGTTTAATAATTGTGGACCGGAAAGCCCTTTTGACAAGAGCAGGACAAACCAGGCACCCCCGTGCTTGTCTTTCGTCGTTCGTCGATAATGAGCTACCTTTCGTCTCATGAATATATATTTCATCACGCTAAATATTATTCTCTTTTGTATTACCATATCTTTGTTTTTATCTCTGTATGTTTAGGTATCGGTGCTTGTTTAGTGTAGAACCCATTGCCTAGGCTTACTTATTTTTAATAAATACCGATAAAATCCGAAAATTGACAGCCGTTACGACTTTTTTTCTTTTAAATCGGGTAAAACAACTTGACCAAAATCCAAGTTTAGGTGGGATAAAATTGTTATCCAGGATTTTATTTTTTGATAACCCAGAACATTAAACTATCCACGAGTTTACTTTTCCCGAACCAATACATCTGTCTCGTTTCCATCTGTTCTCAGTATCCGAACATTTCCCAAGTTGGTCGCGGGCACGTTCCCTGAATTCGCGGAATCACATTCCCCTGTTATGTTTACATAAAGCCCGGAAACTCTGACGTTTTGTCCGACGCCGAGAACTGAAACTGAAAACCACCGAATCTGTGGAGAAAAAGATAGATCCCGAAAGAACACCTCATAATTCGAAGAAAAATACACTTCAGATGCCTGAAACCCTGTTGATAACTGGCCTCACAAGATCTATTGCACTTTCAAAACAAAACACGGAGAGTGCGATGCCGGTAGGAAACTCTTGAAGCGTTTCTCTTAAGAAGGCACACAACAGAGTGTCTTGACGCAAAGTTGTCAGTGAATTTCTGTACTGCAGTGAAATGATCAATAAAACACTTACATTACTTACGTCATGTTATTTGTCGTATTGAGATAGGTGACATTATGGACCACATAATGAGTTGTCTCGTTCTTATATATCATTGTCGCATTTACGCAACTCGTGATGTTTGCACCCGTCGGGTTGGTGTTGAAGTTTCTGTACTTCATTAGGAAACTTTCGTTGCTTGTGACAAACTAGAAGAAAAACAAATACAAACTTTTTATTTATCTTAATTCTTCAAAAAAAGAAGATGTAATATAATCGTCCTACTCTGCTATAAGAACCTTACAGGCTTTGATATATTAAAAAATACTAAAAACCTATGAACATATCTGAGCCGCACGCTTTTATTGTTTGTTTTAAATGTCCCTCTTTCCTCATCGTAAATTAATAACCAACACGCTCAACCATCTACAGTATCTTGTTGGTACATCTACATTCCATTTAACTGTCCTGCGATGTTAGACTAGGTGCGGGTAACATGTTTTATTAAATTGTAATATTTTCAAAGGGACCAATTACTTAAGAAATAAAAGAAACGTCCCTGCAGTTTGAAGGCAGATATGCAGCTGTCAGGCAAGTGCAAAGTTAAGCAACCAAAACATATATTTGAACCGGCCATACGAGCGCTATGGCAGAAGAAAAGGGAGCCCAATTTTTATTTCGGGAATGTAGACAAGCACTCAATTCCTGTTTGAATGCATTAGCTAACGGTCGTTTTACGAAAACACGCCGGTGTCAGTCCGTGGGTTTGTTTGTCAGCGCCATGCATGACGTCGCGAGGAGAGGGGGGGGGGTGACGAGGTAATCCTCTTCACAGATTCAATGTCTCACCGCGGCGGGGAGGGGAGAGAGTGAGAGGGGGACACGTGCTGACGTCAGCGCTTCGGAACAATACGAGCGTCGCACAGCTGGCACTGATCAAGAGACGAGCAGGTGCCGCTCTTTTTTGGAATGCGGCTCAGATCTGTTGCCGCTCCGGCGATGGGTGTGGTTCTTTCCGCGAGTGATAAAGGGGGAGAAAAAAGATTGAAAACGTGTCATAACGGATTCTAAAAGGGCCATAGACGAATGAAAATGGGTAATAAACGACAGGAAAGCGGCGATAAGCGAATTGCAAGGGGTCCTAAACGAATGATGTGGGGTGGACAAGGGGTGAGAAAGATCCAGTGCTAACGGATTTCCATCAGTTAATCCCACCAATCGCCGAACATTTTTTTTTCTTTCAGCGGTAAGGTTGTTTTTGTTTTCCGTGTAAATTGCCCGAAGACGCGTTTGCATGAGTTTGACTTTAAGGGAAGCTGAAGCGGTTTTGTATTTGACGAAACACACTTAAATTGTTTGTATTGGATTTCCAACATCTCGAACATCGAAATTTATAATTCAATTTGGTGCATGGAGGGTGCAGAATATAATTTTCAAAGTACCCTCTCTGGCATATCTTCAGCGCCTATTAAAGTTGTGCACGGGTACTCTTGCCATTTCTAGAAATGACAGAAAAAGACGTCAAGACTGATGCCAGTACCGGGGAATATCCCTGGCAAGCTTGCAAATTGCAAGCGACACTCGAGTGACACGCGCATGGCAGTCGAAAGATAATTTTATGACGTAACGTCTGGTCCTAGGTTTTTCGTGTTTTGTCGCGTTTAGTCACGTCCTCGCGCAAGGCGGACGTGTTCTTCAGATTCACGGGATAACACTACGGTAGAATCAAGCTCTATGTCTCTTTTCTTTTTTTTCAAGAACTGCTTCAGCTTCAAGAACTGCTTCAGTTCCAATCGTCCTTGGAATGCAGGTGACCTCTAATCGTTTCGCGAACGTAGCGCCACGTTGTATCATATCTGAAAGTTAAAGTTGCATTTCCGGCACCAACCGCGCCACGTGACTATGTATTTTGTTTGTTTGTTTTGTTGTTTTTTGTGTCGAGGTTTGTGCTAGCATTCTACTACATCCAGGTGCTATGCAAGCATTTACACGAAGCAAAAAAAAGCCTCAAAACCCTAGTGGGATATAAATATTAAAGTGGGCATGTTCCCACTTGTTTGAAACCTAGCCATAAAAACAATTTTAAAATATTGCAGGGACCATGTGTCCATGTCACGTGTGAGTTGGGCAATTCGTCGTAGACTTCGCTCAGAGCGTTGCGTTCGCTTGGGATTTCCCCACAGTGTAAAATCAGAGTGCAAGTCAGTGGTGCCGCTTTGGCCTTTCAATGCGAAAGCATTAACTATCCCATAAAGCGTAGTCGGTGGCGTCTGTAACCGCGGAAAAAAGCGAAAGAGATGCTCATTTTCCCATTGGTTGAGCAGATCGGCTGCTAGCTAGCCGTTGGCGGCCAGTTCACGAGAGCGCGCGCTCGGCCGATGGTCTCGTGCCAGACGTTCCCAGAAGGGGGGAAGGGGATGGGGGAGGGGGGGGGGCTGTGGCCGCTTCTGCTTTTCTCGGCGCCGAGGAACATGGCGGCGCCTGAGTCCTTTATATAGTCGGCGGCCGCAACCTCGGCAGTAGCGAAACGTCGCCGTCCTCGCCAGTACTCCGAAGACGAACTAAGGGAGTGGAAGAACGACATTCATGCTTTTGAATTCACAACTCATAAGAAGGGCTCAGGTGTGCTCGGAATATTTTCAAGCAGTCACAAACGTACCATCTTCAGTAACAAAACACGCAACCGCGGCGGCTTCTTTTTTCTTTTTCTTTTTTCTACTCCCCACGTTTCTTTGGTTTGCTCGATAGGAAGTGGGGGGAGGGAGACCGGGGCTTTTGGTAAACAGTTGCGATTGTTTCCCGGGTAAATGGATGCCGCCTCGGAGCTTTTCTTGCTTAAGGCCCTATTGGAACTGGTCCATCTTCGTGTGTGCTTCTACGCGTGAATATTTTCCTGGGCCGACGCCTTTGGTTCCGCACCCAAAGAGTTCTTTAGCACCAATATCGCTGGCCATCGTGTCGCCGCCGTCCTCGGTTGTCGCCATGGTACGTCGCGTCAAAGCTTCTCAGTTTACAGTGACAAGCCGTGTTATCTCGAACATTGAGCGCGAAAGAGCACGGTCGTCTGCGGCTTCCGAAATAGCGAAACCTTCATATAGGACATTCAGCTAGGAACCTAGATTTGAACTGTTTTTTTACTACATGAGGAAATCCAAATACGCCTCCGAGCACGGGTACCACGGGACGAGCAGCCCGACCCTCCTTGCACTCTTGGAAAGAAATTTCACGCAAGCACCCAGGACCGCTCTACGCCGCCGCCATGTTCTCAGCTGTTCACCCGTTCCCACAACAAACGTATAGCAGATGCAGGAGCGAACACATTCCCGTAATCCTCCTCTTTACAAAATGCGGTGCTGCCTCTGTTTATATGGGCCGAGTGAATGTGCGCTTGCCGTCTTGATTCACCTCCGTATAGCGGTTAGAATGCGATGCGCTTTGCTAGACTAATATGCCACTTACCCAAGCGCAGCCAGGTAAGACGTTTCCTATTCTTTGTTGTGTGTTTTTTCGCGTTTTTCTTTTTTCTACCTCAGTCTCAAATTTACCATCGTGTTGAACTTACATCAGGTCGCCTGCACTTTGACCGTTCGTTCGCATTGAATGCACTGTCGGGACTTGATATGACAAAGTGGCATTCATGTCAAAGCGGCTCTAGAGTTGTAATATTAGTATAAATGAGTTTGCCTCGTAAATTATCTCTTAAAAAAGCTAGTGAAAATTTTTTTTTGCCAGGGATTACAACATTTAGATGTATGTCTGCCTTTGTTATAATTGTCCTAGCGTTCAATAAATTATTTGTGATCATCAAACAAGCCTGGAGATTTTTCTTTTCGATCCCTCTAAGTAAGTGGTTTAATTTGAGCGTTTATGACAATAACTGACTATTTTTTCTCTCGGCACTCTAGTTGATTTTGCCAACTTCATTGTGTTTTTAATGCGCAATCAATCCCGGCTAGCCTAAAATAGAAATAACATGCCTAAATATATACTAAATGATGATTAAAAAAAAGACAAGTCGTGTCAGCCTCGTTTTATAAAGAAGCATGTGGGAAACTGAGGGAATATTGTGCATATTATTCTCCGATATAATACCTGCAACAGAGGCTGCGCTCCGAATTCCTAGACAGAAACATAGTACGCCATTAAGTAACTCGGTATAAACTAGCCGTTATTAAGGGTACGGAAAGTGGGGAAGATTCATCAGCGCCTCTTCTTCAAAATTGCGTTACCAAAAACAGTGCTCAGATTAATGCCCCCAAAGCCTCGGTTCATTGAACACTAAAAATTAATCGTATGTTTGTTTTTCTTAGATGCGGAATCTTTTTTTTTTAGTTCTTATGTTTGAACAACACTTAGGAATATCCGCCAAAAATAGCTTACTTTCCACGCGTCTTGATATCCCTGAAGTTCAGGATTTGTCTCTGAATAGTTGAAGCTAGGCCCAGACGATGACGGAGTTGAAGGGGTCTCTCCTAATTCCGCTTTCTCTTCGGTTAGTTTTGATTCCTCTTCCTCTTCGTTCTCTTCCGATATTCCTTCTGATATCAATAAGCACAGCGCGAGCACCAAAACTGACAACATGTTGACGCCTCTCTTAGCTGAGTCTGGCTTTGGGTACGACTTAAATACCTACAGCTAAAATGCCACTCCCAGATCAGAATTGTAAGGTGCTGCTTCGTCAATTGTTATTTCCCAGGTGTTCTTTGACGTCGCCGGAAACGGAGCAAGTCGTGAATAGACGTAAACAAAAATCCCAAGGACCTTGAAGGCTAACATTTTGATTTGAATTATTTTGCTGTTTATACGAAGAGAATAGACACGTTGGAAAATGCTTAGTTCAAAACAAAATATTCATCATATCTGACTTCACATTAACCACTTAGAACTACCATAGAAGCCAGTGCTGAAGAGTAGCATAGATGTCGAAATGCAAGTTCGCGAAATAGGAGACTCCATTAAGTGTTAACGATTTTTTATGCAAAGTAATTTTTGTTTCATCGAGTCAATCCTTTTTTGAATTTGGAGTCACTTATATGTTATGAAATGAAGTCTATGAAACGCAAAATCGATGAGCAGAATAAGCCACTTATTCTACACACCCTTCACTCTAAAAAAACTCCCGTGCGTCTACTTTCCCGTCCAACACTCTGAGAGCCAATCACCACAAATTAAAAAGTCAGCTAAGCGAATGACGATGACGAAACATGTTTAGACCAAAAAAACGCGGTCTGAGTTGTGACATTAAGCAATGCAAAACGTCACGCTCGCATTGCCTAATGCCATAACTGAGACTGCGTTTTTTGGTCTAAGCGTATGTTTCGGCATCGTCATTCGCGGAGCTACCTCCGTAAGTTGCGGTGATTTGCTCTCCGAGTGTTGTGCGGGAAAGTAGACGCACGGGCTTTTTTAAGTGCTATTGCTTCGTTATTTGTTATTCTGCTTTCCTGATGGCTTACGTTGTAATCTGATTGGCTGCGGAGGAATAATCAGATGCACGGTGATCGTCATGTCCCATGCTTCCCAAGTTATCGGTGACAGTATACCGACATGTTTGTTAGATATTTGCAGAAAAAAGATATGTCAAGTAACCCACGGCTTGCTTACGACGGGAACGAATCAATAGATATGTGACCCCCAATAAAAGAGGTGTTTTCAGAAATCCGCTATTCAAACAACAAGAAAATGATGTTTGAATAATGAGAGAACGTTGTTGGTAACTGCGATTCATTTACTGGTTCCTTATGACACCCTCTAAACAAACCAGTTACTGTAAAAATAGCGAAGCCTCACACCTTTCATCATGTATTGTTTTATAAGATATGACCTACTGAAAGGTTCCTGTACACCTTGTTTAACACACACCTGTAACGGAAGAGCTTTACACGAGTGCTGCCTCAAGTGTTCGGTTGTAACACGCGTTCTCATTCACCGAACAGGACACCCAGCAGAAAGCTGACGTTAATGCTACATCTGTGCCCTCCCCGCCTCAGGTGGGTGACATCCAATAAACTTGCCTCGGTCATTCCGTTAAATTCTGGAAACACAGAATGTGCCCTGCGTCTATTATCCGTACGTTTTAATTTGCCACGCTTGGTAGCGGGGAGTTGTTGGAAGGTTTCGGTCGCGCTACGGACGCGACACTCTCGTGATCTCCTTGTTAATCAGCGTGATCAAAACAAGTTTAAATTTCTTCTGGAGTAGAGTGTGTCAAGCGCATGTCTTAACGCGAACTTTTTCGTGGGTTCTGAGATTGTAGTGGGTACGCCTAGGCCGCCGAATTCTTAGTGCTCTCGGATTGTAAGGAGCCCTTTTTTTGCCTGAAGTAATCGCGGGAGAGAGATTTATGGTGCCCTTAACTCTATCTATAGACCTTTTGTCTCTCTGACACCATGCACCCGTTGCGTTGTCCCTTTGGATTTTATGATTCCCTCCATAAGGGTGCGTATTTTCGACACCGATTTGAAGTCCAGGCGGCGCGGCCAATGACGTCACGGACTTCCAAATTATAATTGGTGTTCTTTGACGTAAACACGTTTTATTTTGGATGCCGCCGACTGGATTTTAAAACGTCGGACGGTCGGCGAGTGTGTGCTCGTGGTCGGGTGCTCGGCGGCTCGGCGGTGTACTCGCTGGTGTGTGTCGACGTGCCGCCTGTGCTCGTCGCGTTTCAATTGCCGACACCCAGAAACAGTGTTTTCCAATTTCGTTCGCCCGGTGCCGTCGGTCACTCCTGTTGCAAAAGAAGATTCGTAGTGACTACAGTACCGTCCGACGGCACTTTTGCAGAGCGCTCAAGTGCCGTCCGACGGTATCCACCGTCAGCGCTCCGCGTTACGTGCGGTGCGAAAGTCTCGTATAAAACGAAATGTCAAAACGAGATTTCCGAAGCTCAGCGTAGCTTAGCGGTTAAGATGTCTGCCTCATACGCAAGCGGTCGTGGGTTCGATCCGCAGTGGAGGCTTACTTTTTTTTTTTGAACATTTTATTTTGTTGGGGCATTTGGCGATATTTACAACATTTCTTTTTTACGATTAACACTGAAAAAAAAATGAAAAAGAATGTTGTCGACGACAGCGCTAAAAGCGCGAGCTAGTTGCTTTGTATCACGCGGCACGAGCTCCTGCAGCGGGTGCAGTCATGCCAGTCAAGGCTACTCGCTCGCCGCTTGCACGGCCTTCGCAGCTATTCTATGCAAGGGTGATAATCCGTCGTATTACACACAAGTACAGCTCCAGAAAAATGCGTACAAAATTACTGCGGCTGGGCTCTGTCGCCTCCGGTACACGTAATCTTCATTTGCAACAGGAGTGACGGACGGCACCGGGCGAAGTTTGAAAATGGAGAACGCTTATTTTGATGTTCCTGAGAACGCGACGAGTACAGGCGGCAACGTCGACAACACGCACCAGCGCGGACACCGCCGAGCCGCCGAGCACCCGGCCACACACACGCCGGGCGACCGACATTTCAAAATGCAGTCAGCGGCATCCAAAGAAAACGTGTTGTTGACGTCAAAATAACTAAGACGTAAAAATAAAAGCTGTTATTTTGACGTCCGTGACGTCATTGGCCACGCCCCCTGGACATCAAATCGGTGCCGAAAATACGCAGCCCCCCGTAAAGTGGTGAGTTCACGTGGGGAGCTACGCTTTGCCCGAAACCAGCGGTGCGCGCCGACTGTCACCTGCGCACTAAGTATGCTGGACTTTGTATCACTCGCCACCGACTGTTGCCGGCGTTCTATACACTATACTCCCTTTCACTAAAAGTCCGACCTCCGCCGACGCTACTACTCGGTGGAGCCAAGCAGTGTCAAAAGTGCAGAGTCACGCTGCTCATCGTCTTTATACGTTTGCCATCACCGACGAAACCGATCACTCGCAATGAAGGCGCCGTGATCCCGCGCTACTTTCTTGTGCCATTGAGCGCCATGTATTCGAGACCTCCATCGGCCGCCCTTTTCCCATTGAAACTTTCAGAATATCACACGCAGCTTTTGAATAAGATTTTGGTTCGACCTGAAACTTTGGCCTCAGGTTCGAACCTCTAGTGCTACCTTTGGGCAAAGAATGAGTGTTCGAAGATGCATAGTTTCGTTTTGCGGTAGGAAAAACCTTGTAAATTTTTCTGGGGAAAACCCTGTATATTAATACGAGAGTCAAACACACACACACAAAAAAAGATTAAACTTTCCTTTGACGGAAGTGCATGCCCTCATTAACAGGCAATTCCAAAAAAGCGCACAATTTAAAAACAGCGCTAATGGCACAAGAATAGAAAAATATCCGAGGACACCTAACCACTTCTTATGAGTTGTGAATGCGAAAGCATTAATGTCGTTCTTCCTCTCCTTTGGTTCGTCTGCGGTGTACTGGCGTGGACGGCCACGTTTCGTTACTGCCGAGGTTGCCGAGCGCGGGCTCTCGTGAAGCGGTCGCAACCCCCCCCCTCCCCCCTCCGGCAACGCCTGCCACGAGTGCGACGGCCGAGCGCGCGCTCTCACGCTCTCGTAAAGAGGCCGCAGCACCCCCCCCTCCCCCCCTCTCAGGTAACGCCTGCCACGAGCGCGGCGGCCGAGCGCTCGCTCTCGGCCGGCGGCCGCCAATGGCCGTCTATACTTCGTTTCAGCTTCCGTCCGAGCGCAGCCAAAGCTACATCGGCCGGAGCCAATCGCACGCCGGCAATAGGTCACGTGATCTCGCCTGAACTTTGTATCACTCCGCTGCGCCGCTGGTCGTCCGCGCCGCCCGCGCTCGCCGAGTATTTCGTCTGCTACGGGTGTATCAACGGTTTCGTCTGCTGCAGGTTTAAAAAGTGCCCTTTCACATTCTGAAATTTAGTCACCGGGGATGTCAGTACGTAGGCTGGCCGCTGGCGTCTGTGTCCGAGCTTTCCACCTGTTCGGCGTTTCCGGCATAGTTTCGAGATATAGGTACACATTCCAAGGTGCCCGATGACCCGGCCTTTGATGTTTCCTTGTATTTTCTGGATATACAAGAGCTCGAGGCGCAGTCCTTTCCTTTCAATGTGACTGGCCGGTAAAGGGTTGCCCTTATTTCGCCGCGTATCAGTGAACTGTAGTGCCCCGGACGCTTTTCTTGTTCACAACGCATACGCGGTACGACGCGGCCGGAGTCTCCTGCCGAGTTTGAAAGTAGGCATTCATCACGACCTCTCGCGCCTGACGCCCAAATGTGCCTTTACGAATGGTCGTTTTGATGCGACTGAATAAAGAAAGCAGCGGAGCACATGATTCGGCTAATACCGGGAACGAAATCACACAGAAAAACCGAGCGCTGCAGCCGTGTTGCCAGCGGATGTACGCGTTTTCACCAAACCACATGCATTTACCTACTAGACCGCAGCTCTTAGGCGCCCGTTTCCGGCTTGAGCGGCGTCGCCGTCGGCGTAACCGAGCGGTGCATTATGGCAAATGTCCCATAATGCACAGCGCGAGCCCCCCCCCTGGGGTCACGTGACCTCGGGGGGGGGGGGGTCACGTGACTCCCGAGGTCACGTGACCCTCCGAGATCACGTGACCCTCCGAGATCACGTGACCCCCGAGATCAAATAACCCCCTAGGTCACGTGACGCCCCCCCCGGAAGAGATTGAAGAATGAGAGGAGGAGAAGGAGAAGGAGGAGGAAGAGGAGGGGTATACCCTCCCTGAGTACCCTTCGCTCCTCATCCTCAAGAGCTGCGCTCTAATTCGGCGTTATGGGGAGTTGTAAACGGCTTTCACTTTTATTAATAAAAAAATAAACTTCGAGATATTTCATTCCCTTTGTTGCAAATCATTCTCAGCAGTACACATTTGGAATGTTGTGCAGTGTTTACGCAAAAAACTGTTATTTAAAAAAAATTACTTTTGTAGAGTACTTTGTGGTGCGTAGGAATGCTCTTCTCGAAGTTGCGAACCGTCCCTCAGCCTTCGGCTGCGCTCGGACGGAAGCTGAAACGAAGTATAGGAGCCGTTTTGCTAAACCAATAAAAAAATGGGCTTTTTTTTTTTTTTGCTTCTACAGGTGCCGTTGGCCCCACAGTATAAGATGGTTGATGCTTTCGCATTAAAAAAATCGGCATGTCAGTTTGAGAGAACGAGAAACGTGCATTTATATGAAAAGACACAAACGGAGTGTTCAGGAATTATATCTCTGTTTCATACTTATATGCTTCGGTCACACTAGAGCGACAGACAAAAACAGAAGACGCCGACAAGCCTAGAAAAACATAGCTCAATCACGTGCAGCATGTACGCGATGGTACCTTTCGTAGGCTAGCAGTCTCAATGCTCGTATGGGTGCTCATGAAGTGAGCAGGAGTGGTTGCAAACCTGCCAAAGATTCCTCTGCGTGTATGATGCCTGGGTTTGAGCCTTGTCGGTGTCTGTTGTATCTGTTTGTCGCGCTAGTGGGACTCGGGCGAGGCTGGTGACGGTCTGTGAATCTCCGTTGGAATGCCGCCACGCAGTTCGATCGGCTATTTCGCTTTGATTACGTGTCTATGTCTGCCAGTTTGTCTGCCTGCATCGAGTATTTGGGTGCCTCGCGAGTACGGCTGCAAAGCCTCATGCACTGTCGTGCTCCTAGAAGTTGTAACTCCTGAATTGCCGGAGGACGCTTACGCGTTCATCAGGGTTTATATGTTAAAGCTTCACGTGCACTCAAAACCTTCAGGATTGTCGTTCTTTGCAGACGTTAGCTAGGAGCTTGGTCTGAGGATGCGGTCTGAGGACCTCTGCCAGGCTAACACCCCTCCAGGATGCGCTCTGAATAGCGAGATCAAATATGGCACCCAGCGAATACCTTATATACATAGATTTCAGGTCAGCATTGCTGGGTACTGACTGTTATTTCTACATACTGGTTCCCTCGAGCTACTACTTCTGCGTTGTGAAATTAGCACGCTGAACGTCCTCTCAAATAAAATACCGGCATGGCCGCGAATGATGTTACAGGTAAGCAATGTACAGGCCGTAGGGTCCTCAGATAATACTACTAGACGAGAATGTCACGCGTTGACTCCACCAAGCGGCAAGGCTCTACAACTACAGTATACCCTTGACCGTGCGAGAACTATTGAGGTCACGTGCGCGATACGGATTGCGCTTCTTGCTTGCCGACTGAAGCAGGGGTTAAAGAGCTCGCACTCACGTCATTTCGTTTCCACACCCCTTCAAGCCGGCTTGTTAACGCTCTGGCGTAGCTCATCCATAATAATAAAACGTAGCGGGGGTGCTCAGTGGTAACGCCTCCGGTTCGCACGCAGCGGACCCAGTTTCGGTTCCCGCGGACTGCAGCGGGCGATCCTTTGTAATGATTTTGCAACATCGACGACGGACGCCCTACATCGCCAACTACAACATCAAAACCGTCAACATCTACTACAACATCGGCTACTACTACAACAGCTGATACTACTACAACATCAACAACTGATGTCATTTCCACTGGTGGGATGAGCCCGTAACAGCTGTCGCTGTGAAACAAGAGAGTACTCCAATATGCGTAGTCTGCGCATTCCTATCTTTGTGTGGTGGGTGACAAGGACACAACGAAACCACACATCTTTGTGTGGTTTCGTTCACAATCCGGTGACTAAGCACTTCTCGCCTGGGTAATAAGCGATCAATAGGTGCGTATTAGGCGTTAAAAATGCTTCCTCTCTGAAAACGCTTCTTTAAAAAGGTTATGACACGCCAAAAATAAAATATGAGATAACTGTACTGCTAGGACCCATGGTATGTTCCTATAATCCTGCTAAATTTGTTATCAAAATGGCGCGATAGTTTCGTGGACAAATCGATTTGTGTGCGGGTTCCTCGGAGGGGCGGATCCGAGCAGAGCGGGAGGTTGGTGACGTAGCCAGCCTCCCGCGCGGTGTCTCCTTACACGATCTCAGTGACTTGGCTCTCTTGGCGTCTCGAGTGTCAGCTTCCTTGTTTACCTTCCTCGTTTCGAGCATGCGGTCTGTGACGATTACGTCTACGGCATCAGTCGCATTGTCGAAGTGTTCGACATTGATCGCAGCAGCGATGAGGGTGATTACTATCAAGAGATTTCGGAAGCGGTTCATTTTGACTGCGACCCACCGGCGACCAGCTCCAGCAACGGCGAGTTGCGGACGAACTCGCCGCGGTCACCGCCGTTCCGGGAATATCTCGCAGGCGCATGCAGGGTGGAAGGTCAACGGGCCGGGGGCGAGGGCGAGAATGGCGCTCGGGTTACCGAGTTGCGTGAGCGGTTTTGATCGTACCGGGTCAAGAAGAGCTTGGGCAATCATGGGGGCGCCTAGAATAAGAGAGCGTTCATGATCACGTGGTTCATGGACACCATGGTGTGACTAACTTGGGCAGTGTTGCCTAGTCGCCAGATGAAAATGATGAAATTGCTAAATTGCTTATTGCAATTACCAGAGTTCTAAAATCGCGTAAGTTGCTGCACATACTAAGTAGCCTATGAGCATTCCATTTCAAGAATAATCTATCCGTTTAATTTTGGTATCATAACCCCTTTAAAACCCTTATAACTCCGGGCACAGAAGAAACATTCTCTAAAAGACCACCGAACCTCTATTTTCTTAACACAAAACGTGTTATTTGGCTTCCACCTAACTGTTTCTGGTTTCGACACAACTGACGGAATAAGGGAACGCCAGTGCCAACCGAACACGGACGCCACTCGCATCTCCTCCATAAATAGACCCCTCTCGGTGGACAGCCCTTTGGCTGTGCACCGAGGATGAGGATGACGGCATGATGACTAAAACCTCATACTTCACGGCACATTTTATGCTTTTGCTTGTACTAGAAGGCAAAAGCACACCCGAAGAAAAAGATGATGAGCGCAGTGATGTTGCATTATCGACGCTGTTTGATCGACTCGTTGGCTCCTAGCGTTTGCCGCGCTCCGACATTCGATCTGATGTGAATGACTTGCACGTTCCACGATGTTAGTTGTTCCACCATTGTGCAGTGGTTCCGAACTCCTAATAATCGGCAGGGGACTTTGAAAAGGGGTCTATTAAACATAAGTGCAAACTGAACCTCTTGCTCGAGTAGATACGAGTTACTTTCACAGGTCACATGACGTCACCAAACATAGAGTGACGACAGAGAAGCTTTATTTTGCAAAATGTGTACGTCTAAAATGCAAAAAAGAAATATCTTCTGTTTTTTTTTATAAAAAAGATCGTAAAATCTTAGCACGCTTGTGAACTTAAGGCAAAACATGCCGTTGTACCTTTAGACCACAACAAGTACCAATCGAATATTTCTGAGATATGCAAGTTAGTTAGATTTCTGCTTAGAAAATTGTATTTCACAATTTATTTTGCGTACTAGTGCTGGTGATACTTTGTTGTTTTGTCACTAAGTAAGATTTTAATAGTATCCGGTTCATAAAGTGGACATTCTCCACTCTTGACAGCTTGAGCATTAAAAATGCCATATATTGAATCTTTCAGCTGAGTGACCGAAATCATCGCGTACAAAGGCATCCTCCTCCCTCAGATGAACTCCCGTAGCAGGAAACGTGCATTCTTGTTACGCAAACAATCGGACAAAAGCTGCTTACTGTCAGTAGTTTGGCCGTCTGGAGAGTGTGCGTGCGTGAAGTGCAGCTTTTGACATTCCAGGGGATATCACTGTCTAGTACTGCTGACATTTGATAAATGAATCTCCAGGACAGGAAGTAGTCCATTACCTTTTCCATTAGATTTTGAGTGACAAGAGAACAATCACAGGCTCTTTCAAAAATCACATTGAAATAAAAACAAAGCAAAATAACGTAAACTACTACAAGAGAAAACGGAAGATGCCCGACAACCCTTTTCCTTGTGTTTGTTCTACTAGTCCTCTAACTAACCCACCAGTTAATTTGTTATGTTCAAGAAACGAATGAACCCATAATTTGTTTCCAACATTGACGTTTATTAAAAGGCTATTATCTCAAGCATAGGGACCAGCAAATACACTATTCAAAGAAAGAGCAGAGAAGCAATATTACTAAGCTCAGAAAACGCCATTACTAAGCAAACCCGCCACGTTTGCAGCCCGCCGCGTTTGCCACTGACCCTAGGGATGCCACTGCGCCCGCGTTCTACCGCGCCGCGGCTGCAACACCTCCTACATAACAAAGCCGTAGTGGCTGAATCAGATGACGTCCTCAGAGGAATCCGACGCTTGGCCGAGATAGGCCACGACCATTACGTCAACGTTCGGCTCAAAGTTCAAACTTGACTCGAAGCCAAGCGCTGAAGCGGCACTCTTTTCCAGTCTGTGTCCAGCGCTGGCCTTCTCTGATGACGCGATCTCATTCAGCACTAAGGCTTTGTTATCTAGAGGGAGTCTCCCGGCGCCTCCTCCCCTCTCAGTTCGCGTAAGCTTTGGGCGTGACTTTGACGAACAACAAAGTGTCTCGTTCTTGACGAAATCCCGGCGGTGTCTTTCAGTTTGTTCAGCTACGGGGAGAGGGGGAGAAGGAGGGGGAGAGGTTGACACGTGCTGATGTCAGCGCTTCGGACCAATGGCAGCGTCGTACACGTCACTCTCACCCCATCCTTCTCCTTTCAGCCTGTAGCTGACAAACGAAAGAGAACCGCTGGGTGTTAGCCGAAACGAGCGTTCTAATGCTACCGCATTAGATCTCCCGCGTACCTTCGGGATCCACGAGAACATTCTCGGAGTCAAAAACACACGGGGATTCATTGCCTCCAAGCCAGCAAATGATCATAAACATATGATCCGCTGCTGTCAAAGTGTGTTTAGCCAAATGCGTCTGCCACTTTACAGGGCGTAAAAATTAGAAAATAAACTAGTTATATTTTTCTTCGGTATTAGCGCTGGTGTTTGCCATACCCTATCTCATTCCCTCTTATGACAGCTCCCGCCAACTTGCTAACATGTGCACTCATTAACGTTTAAGGTTCACCGACGTAATATTTGTAACTTAATCAACTTGGCAATATTTAAACTGTAAGCCATTCTGAAGGTTATTTCTAAATTAAGGTAAACGATAGACTCTGCCTCTTCCGCACTTGAGTTTTGAAGCTGTCGCTTTTGGGCTGCTGCATGAAACACAAGCAGGCCAGAGAAGGAAAAGCAAGACATGTCAAATCTTGAATATATACAGAGATGTTCCACGTAAATTTAGCCGAGCTTTAAAAGTATTTTTGGTGTATCTTCGAAAGAAAATACCAAAGGAGTAAGGTCGTTCACTGTTTGTAGCAAGTCAGGCTATTCTTGTAGTTTCGCCCAGTTTACTAATTAATTAGGATTGGTTAATTAACTTTCGAAATATTCAATTTAGAGCAAGAGTTCCAATAACAAAGTTGTAGAGCGTCCTCAGAAACACCCAATTCAGTGGTTTTTATCAAGAAACCTTAAAACGGTTATTTTGTCTGGACTTAAAAAAGCACGCGAATTATGAAAAATAAGAATACAAAACAAACACGAATTTAGGCAACAGCGCCTGTCAAGCAGTGCTCTATTCAGCATGCGGGTCTAGTTTATTCGAGGTACGGCTGAGTGCGGCTATAATACAGGGCGCGCTAAGCGTACAGTCCGCGTGTATTTTTCCTAATTGGCGGGCTTTTTTCGAAGTCCGAGAAAAAAGAGCCGTGTTAAAGTTTCAAGATAAAAACCACTGAATCGATATTCTGAGGACACTCTACAGCTTGTTAATATGTAACTTTTGTCTCTAATTGAATAGTTCACAATTGATCACTAATTTTAATAATTAGTTAATTGGGAAAAATACAAAAATACGGCCTGACTTGCTCCAAACAATGAACAAACTCATTCATTTGGTTTCGTCTTCCTAAAAATACGCCAAAAGTGTTTAAAAAGTTGGCTACTATTACGTAGAACACCCTGCATATACAATACGTGTTGCGACACGCCAAATCATATACTTGTCTTTACCTTAAGTCTGGTCGCAGTCAAATATTAGGAGCCGAGTAACCAATGAAGCACCACCGAAAACAAACATCACGGCGTGTTTTTTTTGTTTTTTTTTGTCTTTCTGCTTGTGATCCTTCCCCAGCTAATCTGGTCAAGCGCATCCAGTGCACTGTGACTTCGGAGTTTTTAGAGTGGACACATGCGTTTGTGTTGTGTCTTGCAGGCTTTAACGGCACTTTGCTTTAGACGTAACGATGTTCGGACGCGAAGCTATTGATAGGGTAGAACAGGCGTCCTTTCTGCACACCGTTCCACATTACGCCGAAATGGTGACTACGCTACGGTTAGAAGAAATCAATCAAACAGCGCCCAGAAGTGCATCATAACGGCGCTCATCGCTGTTATGCGTTCGCCATCACTAAATAAAGCAATCACGCCCAGTGAATGTGACGCCATCCTGAGTTTTTGCAGCGGATACCTATATACTCGTTAGCCGTTTTTTTTTTGTGTGTGTGTCCGTCGACAGAAAAGTATTCGACAGATAGTAGATGACTATCTGTCGAATACTATCTGCCGCGCGCCCTATCACTTATCATTTTGGTTGCGACCCTTCTTTCAATAAGAAAACCACAAAACAAGTGCCAAACCATAGTATAGCTGATGCCGAAGAATGCGAAACACATAGCGCACCGCGCATGCGTTTCACGGTAAAGATTGCGGTTGCATAGGCTACACGCGGAAACGGCAGCCTAAGAAGTCTTTCATATATAAAATATTTACTTTTCTTTCGTCAAATCCACGCATAGTATGGGTCCCATTTTGCTGTTTGAGAAATATGAACTGCACGCTTGCGTTCAGGGCGACTTCTAATCGCACCGTTTTTGGAAGCCTGTTGAGCTTGCTTGTGTCACCAGTGCTAGAAAACATAACTGCTACACGGACAAGAAAGTTTGAGATTTCACGAGGGCCTTTGGCTGTACGATATTACGTCTTGGAGGAAGCAAGTTGTTTTACAAGAATACTCGAAACATTTTAACAGATCTCGCACTCCATCCTTTTGTCGTTCATCTGGAGGATTGATGATTTAACGTTTCATCTACTTTTCAATAAGCGGTGTTAGGTGGCCTTTGTTCTATTATTTTTATGAACTGAAAATTCTCTTGGACGTCAAAGACGGGAGCACCA
Source organism: Ixodes ricinus (assembly GCA_037355805.1). Lineage (NCBI taxonomy): Eukaryota > Metazoa > Arthropoda > Arachnida > Ixodida > Ixodidae > Ixodes > Ixodes ricinus. The sequence continues at coordinate 162,743 of JAZHYW010003046.1, forward strand.
CCTGTTTGTGTTTGCCATAAAAAGGGTCTATAGTGCAATGGGCAATCGTTGCAAGCTTCGCTATCCTACCAGCTTCACAGCGTGGTTAGAGCCCGAACGTTTTTCTTTGTTTGTTTTTGTGCGTGATTTGTTTAACCAATGTTAGCAAACCCACAACAACAACTAACAACCGTGATGAAAGCATTTTTGTCCCTACTTGATTGGCTGGCTCTCCATCGGAGAGCTAGCCAATCTTCGGTATAGCTCGTCAGAGGCTGCTCCAACCAGCCAAAGCCAGCTTCGGCTGGCTTCGGCTGCAATCCGATGACTCAGTATAAATGCAAAACTGTCAAATATTTTTCAGTAAGAGTACAGTACAGAAAAAGAGGCTCGTTACTCAAAAGAAAACCTCAAGTTGATTATCGTTTCGTGATACACAGACGAGTCTATAAGAAAAAAATATTTTATATCTAGCTCGGCCAGAAGACAGGTAAGCGCCCGAAAACAGCCCGAAATTATTATGGAAGACTCGTGTTTGTTATTTGTAATTGTACTGAAAATAAAACTGAAGATAAATATCTTCTATACACTAACCAAAGTTACTAGATTCGCTCAGTTACGGCACTGCCCATAGACGCTGCTTTCACGAGCAACGTCTATGGGCAGTGCCTCTCACCCCCCCCCCCCCGCTGCTCGCCTCCCGTCGCCTTGATGCGCCACCAGTTATGAGGATGGCTGCTATGGTAACTACAGTGCGTTCTCTGGAATGCATATGGATTGATGCACATCGTCTTGATGGCGCTTCACAATACTCTATGGAATGCACAGGTTTGCGACGACAATCAAGATGGCGCCTTAAAGAGGCTCTGCAATCGTATTTAAGCATCTACTTTTTTGCGGAGTCCACTTCTCTTGGGGTTCGGGCAACCAGCGGGCACGGCGGAGAGTAACTAAATATCAGTGCGTCATATTTTAACCGGACGACATGGAAACCTTCTCCACCTAGAGGGGCGACCCGCTGTACCGAAAGCGCGCAAAATGTGACGTCTTTGGTCCTGTGCTTACTACTGGTCAGAGCCGCTAAAGCTTCTTTTTTGGTCGAAATACAAAATATAAAGGCGCGAACCGTTTCAGTTACTTATAAAAGTAGTTTTTGTTCACTATTTTAGATCAGAAAAGCAAATGCGGTTTCTAAAGGTCTGAAACAAGA